>WYDI02004195.1:225937-302965 GCA_009867235.2 Psittacus erithacus | reverse complement strand
TTCTCTTCAGGAAGTATTAGCACAGTTACCCCTTATTTTAAGTTATTTTAGCTTTATCTATAGACATAACTGACAAGCAGCCTCTTTGCATTTCTTCATATATTTCTTCATAGTTTATTTTGTCAAAGGATCTGGACATGACTCAGCTGAAGTCAATAGAAGGACACGATTAATATGATTTTGTCTCAAGTTTGTCGTAAGAGATTTATGTTGCCATAACAGAGATTTAGCAGTAATAAAATTGTACTATTATTAAATTTTCTACAGCATATCAATAACAGGGATTACACAAATCATTTCATACGAGGGAAAAGCAAAAACTGCTTCACAAACATTTCTAGATGGTAAGCATTTTAATACAATTCATAGCTGGTTTAAATAAACAATACCCAACTGATTTATTGTGTTTCCCTGTAGCATTCTGTGCAAATTGAGAAAAATCTGGACCTTAACTTCTTAAGATATGATCAACAAGTTCAATTTATTATTTTTCCCTGGAAAGAGGGTAAAAAGATTTATCTGAGTGACACTGAAAAGTAAAGTAACATGAATCATTTCTTTCAAGCTACTTTTCTGTAGCCTTCACAGTGCTTTAAAAAAAGCCTTTAAGCTAAGTTTAATAGACATTTTTAGTGCTCTTAAAAATCACTCCTGTATATAACCATCTCACAATAAATTCATTTAATTCACTGGACATGTGTCCAACAAAATCTAGCCTAAAGTTATAATAACATCTCGCATTTGACCAAAATTTATCTGATGTATATTCTGTTCCAACGATATGTTATACGCAAAGCTTGATTGTTTGTCTGTCTTCCTTACTTATGCTGCTGTCACAGCAGAAAACCAGCAGTCCTGCCCCATAACTAACCCTAACTTATCAGGCTGTACAAATAACAGGCAAACACATATTTTAGTAAGAAAACAGAACATGATATCTTTCATACATTTATTGCAGAGATACAGAAAAAACAATCCAAATGACTGCCTTGAGCACCCTCTGATCCCAAGTTTAGACAGTGATTTTTGTGTCAGGGTTGACTGATACAATCAAAGCATATTTTGCAATCTAGCATACTTGCTATCCTGAATTAGCAAAAATGAGACCACAGTCTAGAAAGGGACAAATGTAAGGGGAAAGGCAGATCATATTTAGAAATTCCTTCCATTCCACTGGAGTGGTTACCCACCCTTTAGAAATTGTTGAGCCTCTGGAAGATAGTTTAAACCAAGATTCCCAAAGGGATTAAGAGAAATGGGAGGGAAGCCAGCAAACTTAAGACAAGTTTAACATACCAAACATTCTTTTAAAGAATTCACAAGGCAAGAAATTGCCTCATATATTATGTGGCTTTGGTCCAAAGCAAGTATAATTTGCCAATTCCGGAGAAAAGCAAAAGAATGTATACAAAAGTAACACATATAATGCATTTTATTTCATAGACTGATATAATTGCTTTCTCAGGAAAATACATTAAACACCATGCTAGTGAGCCTTCTATTTTCAGGCAAGTATATCATTTGCTTCCTTAGGAGAGCCCTACATAAGACATCATGTGTTACCCTTCCCACCTCACATTATGCAACATTTTAAGTCACATGCACAATCCTGCATTTCCTCTAGTTTCCATAAAAATTCCATGTACAGAAAGCACAAAGTGACAGATGCTAAAGGAATAAAGTATCTTCACTGCATCATTTGGGCCAGTCATAGTGCAGCATCACTACTACAGTACATCAATGATACTAATGTATAAACCAACACCAGTATTTAGACTAAACTTCTTTCCAGTGCATCCTTAGCTTCTCAACATGAACTATGCACTTTTAGGGATTGATCTGACCATCAATATATCAGGGAGGAAATAACATCAGGGAAAGCATGAACGAGAAAACATCCTACTTAGTGAAACCACTGAAGAGAAAATCTGCTACTTAGTGAGCCAACTGTGATATGTGGAAACAAGCAATGCCGTCTTTGTAGCACTTTCAGAAGATGCTGTTATTAGATATTCTAAACACAATCCTGTTCCACAGTAAAATGGTTTCCTTCTCTGAGAAGCGTAAAATGTGAAAAATTGCATGGGATTTCATATTTACTGCTTCAAATTACCAAAGCAAAACTTGCTTAAATTGCAAACCAAAAGACTGGTTCTTACAGATAACCTAAATTCCACCTAGAGTTACGGCAAAGCCATTTCTGATTCATGTATTATCATAATAAAATTTTCTTACATATATATATTTATCCATGAAATATCCATACAAAATAAACATCTAGCTAAAAAGTGCTTCCTTAAGAAACATCATTGACAGTTTAGAAGGCAAGTATCAAACTGACAGATCTCTTTCAAAGATATGAAGTTTATAATACAACTAACAGTTCCTTAACTGAAAAGTTAAGGTCTTGAATCATTCACAAAACAATCATGATGCTCCCCTTGGATTTTCTTGGTGTGCAGGTTGTACTTGCAATCATCTGCAAGACAGACATTCATGTTTTTCTAAGCATAAGGTATTATTAACAATGCAAACAAGCTTTAACATCCCCTTCAAATTACATTTGCCACAGCAAAAAAAAAAATCAACATATTCACTGTACAGTGAAGGACCTTAGTTCTACCAGTGAGGTCAGATGCAGTAAACAATTCTGTAACATTCTGGCTCAACATGTAGGTAAAGTTAGCAGATTAAGATAGATGTTATATTACTCGACAGCTGCAAAGACAAAGGTAGGGCTCAGAAAAGCATTTTATACAGCATAGCTAGTTTCCTTAGTACACCAGTGAGCATGCAAAGCAATTCCAGAGAACCGGAGCTTCTAAGGGCCTAGCAAGCAGCACGCAGTCTACTGAAGAACTATGGATCTAAGGCTCTCCCACTCACCCATTCCTAACCTAAGGGCTCATCAGATGTATCCTGCAAGCTTGGGTAGCAACAGGCCATTCCCTGAAAAATATCATACTACTGCAAAAAGATGATAGTGAAAAGAATGAATCCACTTTCAACACACTTCCTTCATGCTCTGAGGAGGCCTTCAGCAACGCTGGCAGCTAAAAGCAGGATGAAATCCGGCCAAATATTTTCTGTTAGTCTGCAACACACAAATTAGACCAAAAGCATTACTGCAGGCAGAGTCACATCCATTTCGTTTATAAGCAATCACAGCAAAGTATTTTTTTGTTTGTTTTCTGTTCTTCTGGGGGTTTGTTTGTGGTTGGTTTGGATGGTTTTTGTGGTGTTTTGGGGGGGTTGGTTGGTTGTTTTTTTAATAAACAGGGATGGCAAACGTGAATTTCTTGCAATTTCTGCATGAAAAAGTGCTGCAGTTTCCCTAACCACAGAAGTCCTTTACACTACCTAATTAAGAAATATCCCAGAAGGTAAAAGAAGAAAACTAAGCACCCTTGGTATTGTAAAACCATTCAGGATCTATTTTCTCATTTGTTACCAGGTAAAGGAATTCTTCTGTATGTAATGATTATCTTGAGTGCCTCTTTCACTTCCTTTTCAATGGTTTTTTTTGGTAGAAATCCTTACAGATGCAAGACACAGAATGCAAAAAGCTGCATTTCAAAGTGCAACCACATCTTCAAACAATTTGCTAATTTTAAATTAAATACATGAAAACCTTACAATAAATTTATGAAAAGAATAAAACACAAGTGGAAATTAGATTTCATTCACTGGTCCAAAACAGTTCTGTTCTCTTTCATTTTCATTTGTTTTACTCTGTGGTATTTGAGAATATATAATACACCTGTTGTGTATGGTATGTTGAACATATCCTGTGACAATACTACAAAGAATAACTGCAACCCAGTGACCTTAACTCATCTGTTTGGAATAAAGTTAAATTGCATTAACTGTGTTCTGCTGCGGAATATCTGAATGACCAACAGAATTAAGTGGCAATTTAATGAGTTTTAGGTCTCTAACAGTTTTTTGAGCAGCGACAATCAACTGAGATTCAAGAACTTTTAGCTAGGTTGCTTAATCACACTCTCCACAGTATAATTGCGTGTGGGTGGGTGTATGGGTGTTTCAAAACAACAGGGGAAAAACCCCAACTTCTTCCTACCTGTCACTTAAAGTCTAAGGGAACAAATTACTGAGATTTAGGAGGATTAGGGCTGTGACGCTGGAAGTGGCTGGCAACAGTGGGGCAACTGGAGCTGCGAGAAAGACTGAAAACACTCATGGGAGTGCAGTAAAGTGAAAATAAAAAGCTACTACCTGGAGCTGTAACTGCCAAAAAAGAAGCATGACGATGTTGCTAGAAAATTCTCAGATTACTGGATTCTTGGGTTCTGTACTCTTCTCCTTCAACTGACAGCCCTTCCCAGCAATTGCTTTTCTTGACCTCACGATCCATGAATAAAACAGTTTCGGTCTCGCACCCCGGCACCCATTCATCACTCTAAATCCCTTTGCTGGCTCCGTTTCCCAATCTATGCATCATAAAATTCTGAACACGTTTAACAGCGCAGCAATTTATAAATAGTTTTTATTATACATGGCAGGCTTGATGCTCAAATAGGAGGTCAGAGACACTGGCACTTAAACTTCTCCATTCTGCTGCTCCTCCCAGTTTCTCACAACTAGCTATTCTCAAAGAAGAATGTTAATGCTGATTTGTAATTATCTTTTCTCTTTGATGAGCCCACTCCTTTAATAGTGGGCAATAACTCCTTTTCATATATGAAATATTAGAAAAATGAAGAGACCAGGCAGTTATTCCCACACTGAGTCATAAATCAGTAACAGTTCTACTTCTTGGTACATCCAAGGAATAGATTCCCATGGCAACATATGGATCCTTTATTATAATATCATTTTGCTTAGATATATATTCTGAGGTGGAGAACCAACTGTAAACAACAAAGCAAATATGCTTCAGTGGCAGACTGAAGCAGAACCATTGAAACAGCAGGTGAAGCAAGGGATCAGGGTACAGATTTCACATCTAGAAACCCCTACTCTGTAGTAGTAGAGGACAGCCTCTGGCAACCATCTATTACAGCTTCTTGCCAAAGCCAATTTAAGCCTACCAGTTTCTGCACACCAGAGAGGAATAAAGAAAATGCTTCAAGGGCTACAGAGCTGTTACTGATGAGAGCAGTGAGGACTGCAGTATGCTGGAACTGCGGGTTCCAAGAGGTGAAGTCTACATATTTGTATAGGAAGAAAGGCTTCACAGCCTCAAGGAACGACAGGGCACAGTCCACAAGCTGGTAATTCCCTTTTGCTTGATTAGTGTCAGGCATTGATGGAATACCCTAAAATAGCTGAATAATGGTGGGGGAAAAAAAGGAAAAGAATCCACAGGGGAAATAAGCTGTATGCTAATGTCTCTCCTTGAGAGGATCTTTTTAACAGTCCTTAACAGTAACAACCTCTTCTTCTCTCAGCTTGATTCATTCTCTAGCTTACCAGTTCTTTGTGCAGGTACTGCTATACTAGATATAAGTTTTCCCACGGCACAACAACATGTCCCTATGCTTTATAAAATTAATACAAGACTGAGGTTCTATTGCAAAATTATCATATGAATGAACTATAGAGAAAGCTGATGAAATGTAGGAACTCAGAACACTTGCTACTTAAACTACCCAAAAATATTACAGAAAATTATTACTGCTGAGCACTCCAAGACCAGTTGAAGACACCCACTGATATGAATACTTGACCCTGCACTTCAGTATTTGATTCTTTTTAAGGTTCATAGCCCATCTGTCCCCCTTGAAGGCATAGCCTGACACGCAGCCAAGAGGGAACACTGTTTAAAGCTTTAATAGCACAGAAATCCATTTACAATGGCTCTTTTCATTTGTCTCCTAAACATCAGTCAAGGACCTAAGCTCTTGAAGAAACACAGCTAAATTGGACTCTGGTATTACTACAATTGTTCAGGAGAAAGGCTGTAGATAGAAATAATTCTCAAGGACTAAGAAACTTCAGAACACCCCAGTAAAAAGACTGATAAAGAGGAGAAAAAGGTGAAGAAAGCCTCAAAGTAGTCTGTGCTCAGCATGTGCAAAGCCAGTCTCCTCCCTGGGCTAGATAGTGGGGAGAGCTGTTAATGCTCCACAAATGTCTCAAGCCTCATCCTCAGTTGCCCTGCCTTTGTTTTGCACATACTTGTTTTCAGTGTGTGCATTAACAATATCTTTGCAAAGCAGAGAGCACCAGAGATGGCTCATCAACATCAAAGGAATGTTCTTAACACTGCAGGTCATATGGGGAAGTAGCAAGAGAGAAGCTATTTTGAGCAAGTTCTCTCAAAACTCAACTTCTCTTCTTGAACAGAGAATTGAAAGATGCCAGGGACAAGAAGGTCAAGCATCATCAGGATCCATTAAAGTTCTCACTGCTGTTCTTATCTCAGTCATTAGTCTATTGCTTTGAAAAGAGAAGCTATTTGTGCTATTATCTGGTGGAAATCAGGACAATTCTACTTATCAGAGGAACAACATCCTGAAAGCATCTCCAAATAAAAAAGAGAAAGACAAAACACAAACACTAATTATTTTTTAGAAGAAAGCTTGATACGTTTTGAATATATAAAGCATCATGGCTGGGACAGGAAAGGATTGGGCTTAGCAACTCTTTTCTAATCAATTCCAAATTGAGGATACCTGTTTAGCATGCAGATGTCCAACTCTTCCCCATCAAGAGATCATACATTCCAAAAGAGGCACACAGACTAATATTATTACATGGTCCTACTTTACTTCAAAGTTCGTCCCAATTTCAGTGGGATTGGCAGTGCACAGTGACCATGCTAATGCATCTGTAGTTTACCACACTTACCAGGCCTTTGAAAATACTTTAAAAGGGCTTCATCTACCAGGAGAATGAGCCTCTAAACCATTTCCATTTCTTCTTTTCTTATTCTTTTAGGATGAGTTAAAGATGTGTGCATTTATTACTGGTCTCTTCTGCTCACTGATATTGCATCCAGTTGAATAAATATTTGTAACTGCCCAGCAACACATCCTGCAAAGCAGAGCAGCCCAAACACTTGACAAGTATCAATTAAGTCTTGTTATGCAGAGATGGTATTTTATTCATTTTGTAAATCATGCTATTTAATTTCCTGAAGAGGTGGAATAATTTAGGAGAATCTGTCTACAATAGGATTAATGTGGAGCTGTTGCAGTTACTGTATCCAGAAATCTTTGTGCACCTCATAAAGGTAAGCCCCTAATCACGTACATGGTATTTATTATTTTGTAATTGTCTCTTTCATTTTAGAATCATACTCTACACCAATAAGACAGCATCATTAAAAACATTACACTGACAAAAACAAAGGAGATGGGGTCCAAAATGCAGGTTCCAGTAGGCATGAAAAGCAATAGCTCAGATTAATTCTTTACTTAAGTCCCATGACTTGAACAGAATGCAAAGTGTAGCAATTATACTCAAATACAATGAATGCCATAATTAAGACTTCAGAGATAAGTGGAAATATTTTGAGAAGCAGTTCAACTAAAGCCGTATTTAAAACAGGGAGTGCTAGACTTTACCTACTATAAAACAGTTCTAGAGGATTAACAATACTTGTATTTTTAATTGTTTATGTCTAACTATTGCTGTTTTGGAATTAAAGAAATAAAGCCTTGTACCATTACTAGCACTACTATTACTGCTACTATAAAGAGATGAAACTATTCTCTTTGAAACCAAGGAGGAACTAGTGCCCACGTGTTTTTAAGGGGCTTCATTTTTCCCCAAAGACCTGTAAAGCTGATGCCTTCAATACTTGCAGTGAATATAAATTATTAATACTGACTTAAAAATAACAGAGAACAAGAAATTAATCTTTTCCAGGCAATATCATTTCCTCTGGGGAAGCTGGATTAAGAAATTAAAACATTTATTCAACAAGTTTAAAAACACCATCAACTACGAAGTTTGATGGGAATATACTGGTCATCAAATAGAAGGCCTTCCTTATCCAATTTTCTAAGATACAGAAAACAATGAAAGGAGAATGATAACTTATCTTCACAAGTTACCAGGGCAGAAAGCCACAAGAGGCCGAAGTCATTTCCAGTTGATGCGGTATTTCTGAATGTGAGATTAAGAAGAGGTATTTCCAATTTAATTGGCCTTGTTTTAAAAATCACTTCACTGCACACTAATACCAAACTTCATGACAGCCATAATTCGAAGGCTGTTCATGAGTACTAGCAGAAAATTCCACAATCAATATAATATAATCTGCCTCTTTGTCAGGGAGGACAGTACTTTCCAGTAACCTTTACCAAATATTTAAAGTAGTCTCTACCAAGGGGTGGGAATAAGAAACATCTTTCCAAAGAGTTCAAAATATAGTAGACAGCTTGCAATTCTACATGTTCGGAACTGGCAGAGATGGCAATTCTTCTGTTCAAGCCAAAGCAAAAATTAATCACATACATCTCTCTGCCAGTATGCAGACTTTGATTTCAAAAGATGGCCCGTAAGAAGTATACTGAAATCTGTGTCAAGGAACAAATCTTAGAAAGAGCAGATGATGGAATGAATATGAAGAGAGAAAAGGGATACGCAGATTTGTTGTACAGCTCTTTGAAGGAAGGAATAAACCGGCGTCAGAGAAACGCTGAAAAAAAGTCGCAGTTGTTAAGAAAATCATGTAAACATAATGTTGGATAGACCAAGCAAAGGAATGTCAAGGACTTTAGAAGAGATCAGGGAGAGAAAGGTATGAAGACCAGGCACAACAAATTACACTTTTACAATTGAGAGGACAGTTTGTGTTACAGAAACAAAAATGAAGCACTATCAGAAAGCAGAGCGCAGGGTGTTAGAAGACAGACAAAAGCACAATGTTACACAGTCACAACAACAAAAAACCCTGAACACGCGAGCCCACACAAAACCCCAAGGATTCTAATTAGAGAGAACAGGGCTGACCCAAAGTCCTATTTTCTTTCACATGTTCAGCCAACAAACTGCAGAGAATTCCAGCAGCTAGAATTGACAGTGACATTTTAAGTCAATGAGAATCTATTTTACTCTTCCTCCCACAACACAAATGAATAGTACTGGTAATGAAATTCCACTCCTATTGTAAATTGACAAACACAATCCCGCATTTAGCCCTTCCAGAAAAATTTGCCTTTTAACAAACTCAAGCCATTCTGAAATAGCCTGTGGCCACAACAGGGCAAAATAAAATGTCACTCTCTCCTGCACTGTCCTCCTTCCAATTAACTTGACTTTAGTGGAACAAAAAAAGTTTCTACCATTTTATACCTAACATTTTGAATAAATCATATTAAAATTTGTAATTTCAGTCACAGACTTTAAAAGTCTGGCTATTTTATTTCACATTTGATCAAATGTTTCTGACTGAGAATGGGCTTCTAATTCACTACACCAAAATAACTTGCTCTGAAAAAAAAACCCAAAACCCCTGAAAATCCATACACACTGGTTTCCAATGCTGCCTTCTCCAAAATGCCAAGTAACTACATTATGTGAAATAAAAAGAATTGATTGGGTATTGGACCAAGCTGCAAAATGTAATCTGTGCACATTATTATTCAAAAAAATGACAGGAAATACTCTTATTCTTTTCTTCTAAAATGAGTTTCTTCAGAAAGGCTAATAACCTTTTCCTATTTAATTGTGGTACACTAGGAAAGAAGCCCTTTGTACCCCTCAATCAGAAGCACACAGAGAAAGAACTCTATGTTTCTTTTAGGCAAAAAAGAAATAGCTGTAATATTTACCAAGCAGGAAGGAAAAAAAGAAATAAATAAAAAAAAAATAAAAAAAAAAAAAAAGAACAGTGTTATGCTGTGAGCTGTCTGTTCTCACAAGCAAAGCAGGGTGAGATCCCCTCTCACTATAACATATCAAAAGCATCAGTTGATGCAGTATCCCACAGCACATGTATCTCTGCTTGACAAATTCCACTGCGAGTAAAGACTTTTCTCACAGTCTCTAATTTCTTTCCTTCCACCCCTGAAAAATTATGCACCCCATTGAGTACCATCAGTAATTTGCTCAGTCTCAAAGCTGGCTAACATGACACATCTACAAGCAAAGCTCTTCCAAATTTGAGAGCTCACTTTGGTATTGGCTGGGATAGGTATAAGTCTTTCCCTTTATCACTGCTGTTCTTCCTTAGTAAAAGAAGATGCTTTGTCCTCATGCTCTTTGGAGGAAGGTTATACATGATCGCAGAGCTACCTAGGAACAGTTTCAGGTTTTGGCATTACCTCCTTCAGGATCTACATTCCATTTAGAGGTAAGTCCAAGAATGGTAACTGCATTGACAATAGTGGGGAAAACAAGAAAGAACATATGCAGCTATGAGTTTCACCTTTGCAGAGTGACCTCCTTTCCTAATCTGCCTCAATATACAGTTCCAATCTACTAACATCACACAGATGAAAAATCATCCTCCCATGACCATCTGGTTCTAGAAAGCACAATTCCATTTTCCACTGTATTCCTTTGATTCAGTTGAGGACTACTACCGACGGTAAGTATTTTGGACAGGAAAATATCAGCTTCCAGTACTTAATTACCTCTTTCCTATCCATTTTTATGTCTATGGAAGGTATTGCTTATGCTCACTTGAAAGAATTACTGCTTTTTATTTAATACATGACTATAGAAGGAGGTTTGGTGATAATACTAAAGCACAGAGATGGAATACCTGACACATCCAAGAGCCGTTCAGCATTCATAAAATGAGCTGAACTTGCAAAGCTTGGCACAGCAGGATCCATTGTGTTGCAAACTTTAAATAGGATTTTCACAAATCTTCAGCTTTAGTGACTGGAAGAGGGACATCAGCCAGCCAAAGACAGAACTAAGTCAATGAATGAGTTGTATATATATTTTTTTATATATATACACATACATATATATGTATCCACCTGCTGGTAGAAAGTGTTTACACAGCAGTACTATGCTTTTACAGTGGTTTAAGTCTGGAATAAATCCAATAAAGCAGCAGAGTTTGTCTTGGTTAAAAAAAAAACAAAAAACAAAAAACAAACAAAAAAACCCAACAAACACAAAGCAGCATTTATCCTACAATGTTACTGACACACAAAACTTATTACACAAAGCCTGCTTTTGATAAGGCTCCACACCTTCACATCAGGGGCCCTAATATTAGTCTGATGTATTTATTTTTTTTAAATTAACAACTGAGTGCTACAAACACACATGGCAGTTTCCCAAAACAGTGAACAAGCTTAAATTACTAAACAGAGAAACACATCATGATGGTGTTACAAAGGTCCAATGCTCAGCAAAATAAGTGGTTTTCAGTTGACGTTTATTTGAAATTAAAATGTGTTCTAAGCCAGGACTCAAAGGAACAAGCTGGTATTCACCACATACCACCAAATTGCTATAACATGAAACCAACTGTTCTCATTTGTTCAGAGCTGATTGTAGCAAAGCATGGTAGAGTTGACACTACAGTTGGAAGGGGCACTTTCCAGAGCTCTACAGCTATGTCAAAGAACCAGTACTGCCTATAAACAGCATAAAGAGAGGGTGAATTAACCTCTGCTATCCGCTACATCAACAAGCAGAGTATTTCCAAATACAGACACCACACTCTCCACCTCACTTGGGTTTTCTTTGCATACTGTGCACTCCAGGCTTTCATCTGATACCACTTTTAACACTTCAGATTCACAATCCATCAGCAGTGGGTTTTATCAAGTACACTGCCTGCAAGCTCAATATTCAAGTCCCAACAGCAGTGTGAGCTAAACTTTTCATGGAACAGGAGAAACTGAGTTACCTCTAGTGAAGGACTGTTTAAGAGGCAGGAAAAGACTAGTTTACTAGTTAGCAAATCTATGCTTCTTTCACATAACCTGAGTTGAAATGGTGAAGTATCTCCATTCTCTCCCTTCTGACCTTGATGACATGTGTGACAAGGCTGTTTTCAAACATATTTCCAAACTCAGCTCCACAAAAAAGACTTCCTGAAAGATATACTATTACATTAACACATAGGAAAGCATCTAGCCTTTGTGCTGCCCCCTCTATCTATAAATACCCCAAGAGTGACATGCAGCTCCCAAACCGAATCCAGACTTCCTCCAAGAATGCTGAAAATCTTATCTTTGTCAACAAATTAAGCATTGTATCTCTGTGCAAAATAATATCCCGTATGTGTATGTAGTAAAAAAATACCAGCAGATATTTCCAAATGTCCAGTGCCAAGAGAAGAAATTCCCAAAACAAGAAGCGCTGCGATCCATTACAGGATCATGAATTCAATCTTCTGTCATGCAGCTCTGAAGTAACAATCATTTCTGCTTCTCTACAGCTATCTTAAGGAGAAGAAAGACTTCAGGAAAGCAAAAGAATTACCATACAATCAGAAGGAATGTGCTGAAAATAACATCAATGGAAGAATATGCTAATGATCATTTTAATGAGATAAACATGCTCTCGTATCCCCAACCAAAAAATGCTCTATCCCCATCCTGGCAATGGTAAATAGCAGTAGCAAGAAAAAGCCTCCCTTTCTACTGATGTGGGCGACACTAAAGCTGCAACAATTACTGGAATTCCAGTCAGGAAGAAGAGGAGGAACAAGAGATGCTTTTAGCTTATGAGATATATTAGGGCACATTTCCCTTCTGTTTCTGACAGCGCTGTTTCAGGGAAACAATCCCTGACAGAATTCCCATGAGACAGCACACCTCCACAGTTGTTCAAGCAGAACCCTCCAGATGGAGAGAAAATTCAGCTTTAAATCTAAAAGGCAAAGGCGATGGTTTTATTAGTTTGACACTCTTGACATTACTATGTAGATATTTTAAAAGACTATTTCAAAACTTAATAGAATCATCAGGTTTTTAACATGAAGACCCTTTAAGTTGTACAGGAAAAGAGTCAGCTAAATTCTTATTGAAAATTGTCAACAAGTTTCTACTGCAAAGTTGGCAATTCAGTTTTGCAAGACTCATTCCACAAACATCCTTGCTGAAGGCAAGAGCACCAATTCATACACCATATACAGCTTTAAGTGTGGAAAAAAGAGCAATGTTTAATCAATGCTTACCATAAAGCTTTTTCCAACGCATAATTTAAAATATTACAATGCAAGAATAATACTGGAATTACAAGAAATCAAGAATGTAGCAAAAGACAAATAAAACTGCATGTCGTCTTTTTAAAAGCATACTTTTCAACACCTGAAGAAACAAAACCAGTTACCATGGCATGGTGCAGCAGTTGAAAACGGATGCATTTCAATTGCATCTGTACCCACTCTGCAATTTGAAGTTAATTGAAAAGGATATGTTTCTAGGGGAGGCACACCAAGAAGCAGGTATGGTATGGTATTTCTAAGATAATGCCTTACATTGTTTATATATTGTTTAATTCTTTTCATCAAAGTTTCCTTCATCTGCTTGGAAGGGGCTTTAATGGATCTAAATAAAAGGAGAAAAGTTGTCTAAAACTTATGCCTTGCTGATTCCATTAGATGTTGCTGTGAGAAATGTAAATCAAGAGATTGGGTCTTAAAAGTTTTATTCACTGTAGCTTTAATAGACCATGCCAATATTACTCCAGTATTGCCAGAGATGTCTCCAAGAACACTTTATGAATACCAAGAATGCCTACCATGAGTATTGCTTTGGAAGTACAGATTAAATCCTAAACTTTTAATCTCCCAAGTGGATCCACATAGGGAAATTCAGTATGACTTCAGGGAATATGCCAGCCAAGGTACCACAGTGGAAGTAGATTGCATGTTTAACCAGAATGGAAACTTTCACCCTTTGATCTTAAGGATCCCAAGTTACATGTTTGTTTTCAATACAAATATGAGCAAAGATGTAGAACTCCTTTTGACTGCTGTATAGATAGCAAATTGTCTTTCAAAAGGACCTAATAAGCAGGTTATATGGGCTGCATCAAGCAAACAATAACTACACCCTACTAAAAAAAGCCTGTAGTTGAAAAGCAGTATTCCAGCAGTCGTGATGCTTCCTAAATGAATTATAATTTATTAAACCTTACCTGATCAAGATATAAAATATTATTTGCAATAATACAACCTATATTCTGTTGGTGCATAGGTAGCTGCACAAAGAGCCACAGCCTGCTGCTTGCTGTGCCACTGCTGCAGAGTACCAGGCTTGCCCCTGCTACTGTTGTCATGGTTAGGAGACCTAACCATGTAAGGCAGCAACTTCCGGCATTACCTAGCTTGCAACCCAGGCCTCATACAGGTTAAAAGAAGGAGTTCAGTTCTTCAACTGCCTGGACCACATGCTCATCAATAAACCATGTCAGGTTATACCAAGGCAAACTTCCCAAGCTCTCACAAAAGTAAGCATTTTTAGTTAGGAATTATGAAGCGACACCAAATGAAATCAAATGCACACATATTATATACAGGAATACAACATTCCTTCCTAAATCCATTCAACAACACCAAAGGCACTAGAATTTTATGGATAATAATGAAGGCAGAATTAGGACTCCAGCAATTCTGGAGGCTTCTATGATCATTAACTAAAGATAATCATGTAGAGGTAAATTCTCAGGCATAGAACATGGGGCAAGCCATCAGACTGAGTTTGTAAACTTTGTCATGCAGAGACAATAGCAAAAGTTCAAATTCAAACTAAACTTGGTGTCAGATAAACCAGATAAAAATTATTTCCATGACCTACATACAAAAAATAACTAATTAATGTCTTCATCTAATATAAACAACATGGAAGGGAATTTCCTTTCTAAAAGTACTTGGCTCGGACTTGTTTATGCTGCAAATGCTTATAAACCAAAATGCTGTCTATGAGTAATTTGAGTATTTGGGTCATATCTTGCACTTCCTGGGTGTGACAACCTTGCATACCAAGGCTTAATTTTATAATAAAAGTAACTACAGACTTTTTTAAAAAATAGCTTACTTGCAAGAAATTAAGTACCTTAAGCAGAAGTTTGATTAATGTACAGCAATCCATCAATTAAATAAGATTAATTCTTTGTTCTTGAGTGTTCCAGAAAATATAGTAGAAACCCAAAATATGCTGACATTAATCTAACAGCAATGAATTAGGGGAAAAAAATTAATTGCAAGGAAAAAATATTTGTAACAGATAAAAACCACATGCTCTGGACGGCTCTGAAACTGGCAGCTTCGAATAGGTTTCAAATCGAGACAACTCTGTTTTGCACATTACAATCACAACTGACCATTTAAATCACACAACCACAATTCAGGAGACATCCATTTAGTGTTAATTTCAGAAAAGGCAGTTCCTTTTAGTGTTTCACAAATAATTTCTGGACAACCATTGACGAGAAGCTTGCAGGTCAAATTCACTTGTAATAGCATCTTTACTTAAAGGGGATTTAAAAACCAGAAATTCTCAATGGAAGTTACTGCACAGGGAATATAGGATCTCACTTTTTGAAATGCTCACCTACAAAAACAATGATTAATCTTTTTCTTAAATGACAACCATGAAAGTGACACTAATAATACTATATTAAGCTTTTAGAAGAGTTGAGAACTAAAACACAGTCTTGAAAACTACATTTCTATTCACAAAATCGGATGCTTTCTCTCTAATCTGGATTCCCTGTTTAGATGACCCGCAGTATCTGTGATTGTAAAATTTAGGTCCTATCTACCATTTTCCAATAAGTATATACCCTGCAACTCTCCTTCTTGGGTCATGAGAAGCCACTTTGTTCAGACCCACTCCTGCATACTGTGTAAAAAAACACACTGGATGATACAAGCAAAATTTTAGATAACCAGTTTTTATAGTGCAATGATTTTCAGAGCTGGAGGGGTTGAAAAACAAAAAAATCAATACACTGGCATAACAGAAATGGTTAAAACTTCTTTCTCCTACTTGGGATATACATTTTTTCATAATCAAATAGTACAACAGTTACTTACTTTTCATGTAACCCCAGCTATAGCATGCTATTAAGACTGGTTTTTGAAAGGAAAGTCTTCAACATTCAGACAGCATAACGTTACTCCCACTGAAAGCCACAGAAATTCTCCTGCTGACCTCAGTGGGAGTAAAAGCAGTTTCAAATGGCCCAAACTTCCCAGATTTTCCACCAAGATTCCTATCTAAAAAAAAAAAAAAAAATGCAATTCTATTTTATCATGAAAATCCACAAACCAATAAGCAATCAAAATAAACCTAAAATTGCTCTGTAAGTGAGCAGTCTCAACCAATGAGCTGCACTTGAAGGAACTAACTAGCAGTCTTCAGGGCTGACAAGCAATATATAAAGCACCATCATTCTGAAAATGTATGGCACTCCTGATCAAGGGTGACATGATCTTTAAAATGAGTATAAAGCACACCTCACTACTGAAACGAGCAGATCTGTTTAGATATTAGCTCTGTAAAAAAAAAATATTTGGCAACAACAGCACAATTACTGGTTTCTTCAGTGTAGAAAGAGCAGGAACATTTTCAGAATTGTATATTCTTTCACAAGTATGCTGCAGAATAATAACAGGTTGCTCATGTATCCACAAACAGCATATTGTTGATTGCCTGCTACTTTTTTCCTAATTTTGAGCAAGTAGTGAGGCTGTTTTATAAGAGATAACACCTTCTAGCTCCCATCACTTTGCTTCCTTTCATACCTGCAATTATTTTCCTTTGCTCTAAACACAACAAACTTCACCTCAGGATGACTGTTACATTGAAAAACCTAAGAAATCTCCCACCTCTTCTACATTGTTTAGTTTATTAAGAAACGGTAACTTTTTGTTTTGTGTGTACTATGTAAACTGTATTCCCATCTTGCACCCAAAATTCTACTTTCCAAAACAGAGTTGGAGACTATTAAAAGAAATTAAATTAGAAAGTCAATGCTTTAAGGAGTTTGAACTATTCAATTTTATTCCTTTAGCAAGTGCAGCTGTCTTCTGGCTTCAGCCATTTAAAAGACCAACTTTTAAAAGTCATGTTCCTTTAGCCCAACGTAGATGGCTTTTCCTGTGTAAGAAAACTTCTGTCTAGTTAGTTCTCAGGGAGGACTTCCCAAATCATCAGAAATCATACAAATTAATAATCTGCTTAGTCTTTGACTATGCTAACGCTACTGTTCTGACAAGGGCCCTTCACTTAAAAGCAGTCAATAGAAGGGTCATAGGCTGCAGGAAGCCACACATTCCATACATACAAGTAGATAACCACTGAATTTATACCCATGTTACACTCATGTACCACAGACTGTTCTCTGAGCTCTCTACACAGCAGTCTCAAATGAAGTCTGATGGCACAGCTGAACACAAAACTAATAGTTAGGAGGTGGGAAGACAGTTCATATCTTGACTAAAAGCAGGACAGCAGCAGAACGAAACATTTTGAAAAGGTCCATTTATAGAGTTCTGGAAACTTTATTATTAGTTACATTATATGCAGTTAATTACTCCACATTTTGATTATACAGACATTTGTTTTTATATGGTGGTTTGCTGTTCCAAGACTACTCCATACTCTTGCATATTTTAGCCATACTCAGTTCAATAGTCTTACTGTTTGAGAGAAGCCACTAAAGGCTATTACAATAAAATGAATTTAGTCTTTCAGCACTTTATTGTTGCCTAAAGAATGACAATTGTGAGACTGTCTGGAACAGTAACTAACAAGATTGATTAAAATAGTAACAATTTTGCCTTCTAGACTTCATAGACATGAACATGTATAAGAAAAATATATGTAAGAAAATTTTGACAACTCTTACCACCCTTTCAGGCAAGTTGTTAGGTCCCTTTCCTTGTTCATAAAGCACAACTCAGTTATAGATATTCCTGAAAAACATAAGAGACAAATCAAACTGAAGAGAAACTCTATGACTAATGTGACTAATAGCTTGTTGACCTGAGTAATGGGACAACTCTATATACAACTTCTACTGCTAGCCATGCTGAATTTGTAGGACAGTCACACTGACATATAGGGTTATCCTCTAATATCAGGGGTTGAAGTGATAACAACACAAATAACTAAGGTATAGTCTGTGGGGTTTTTTATAGTCCTCAATGAAGAGTGCTCACATACAAGGCCCATACTAAACCCAGTAACAGCAGTAAAAACCGACTAACACTCAGACCCACAGAAGATACATGTGCACTCAACAGGAAAAAAAGGCCTTTTAGATCAGAGATCTAAAAAAAACAAAAAACAAAAACAAACAAAAAAAAAAACAACCAAAAACCAAATAAACAAAATAAACTTTGGGCTCCTCCCCGCATTCCAGTAAGCCAGTCAGCATTTGGCCACCTTACAGAAATCATGTATGCTCCCCATGTGCCTTTACCTTCCACAGTAAATTTTCTGTTTCATTTCATAATTTACACGTTATAAAGCAACACGTCTTAATACAGCAAATCCCATGACTTTAGGATGACACTTGATGAAAATTTATCCAATTAGTAAACAGGATGCATTATTTATCTTCAACTCTGATAAGTAAATGCTTTTAAGGACTGCAGAACAAAGGACAAACCTCATCACAAACATGGAACATACTCTCAAGTAGAGCACGTACACGGAAATTCAGTTTGTGACAAACTAAAATTCCATTATAAGGGTCACGGTGTTCCAGGAGCAGCACTGAGGGAGACAGGAGAATCATAAGAAGTGTGTTGAATGGAACAAATACAACCTCAGGCAAGAACTTTCCTCAAAAGTTTCACTTTCTTATTAACAATTCAATCCAGAATCAGAAGCATAATCTTGCCTTTGCCTCCTCTTCTACATTTTGTTTCCAAGAAAATTAAAATGAACACATGATTTCCCCTAATCAGAAAGAAAAGCAAACAGTGGTAACAATCAGAAACAATATTAAGCAGACATCGGTGGGGTAATATTACAGATTAAAAAAATGCCATTAGTAGCTTTAATTTTGAAGCACTGCAACAAATTCTAAACTTCCCACCTAAAACTGTTTTTAAGTAAGTATGGTAATTCTGTATGAGCCATTTTAAAAGCTTCTATCTTTAAAAAAAGTAGAAAATTATGGAATATTAAAAAATCACTATTAAGAATCTTACTGATTAAGAAAAACAACAGCTGAGTGGCAAGCTGCGGTAATTTATGTTTTCAATGTAAATCCAGTATGGCTACTTTGCTACCTATACATGCCTGTAGCACCTAGGAAGATTTCAGGAAGAAGTTATAATCATAACTTATATTTATGACTAACTTCCTCTGTTTTTTAACAACACAGCTGAAAAAGTATGTTTGACATTATGGAAATTTCTATTTGATTAAAAACTAATTGCTATTCAGCATCTGAAGATGCTCATGGGAAGAGAAGTTCAAGAGTATGATACATGCACTGTAAAAAGATCAGACTAATACAGTTCTTGATGAGAACAATCATCTGCTATTAAAACATACCCCTAAGTTTTTGTGATTACATACTCTTAAAACTGCAAGGGGCATGGATGTAATGTGATTTTGGACATCCTGGTATAACACAGCTGAGGAAGGCACTAGGTAAATCAAGCAGCAGGGCAAATGAACAAGATTTCCAGTCTTCATTTATAACCTTGTTTAAAAAGTTTACTCGCCAAACTCCAGGTTCCAGAAGGTCTGAATTTCTCAGGAACCAGGCCAACACTAAAACTACGGAAGTAATACAAGTGGAATTGTATTTTGATCTTGCTAAATAAGTACCGTGGCATAACACACAACACTAAGGAGAGAAGAAATAATGGAAGAGCAACACTTAATTCAGGGGTCTATCATGAGCTTGAACAAACTTCTTTCTGCCAGACCAGTTACTGACAGTTAATGAGTATATACTCTGAATAACTGCAGTAAGGACTATCTTAACAAGTCTCTTATAAATATTCAAAAGACCCACCATATTCCCAGTTCCAAACACAGTAAAGGGTGAAGGTCTCAAAGAGCTGCTCTAAGCATACTGCAGTCAATTCTGACTGGAACCTTATGTTGAAGCAATGCCAGCTTACAAGGGCATGACTTTCTATTGATGCTGAAAATGATGACTCAGTTCAAAAATTGTTTTGTTTTGCTGCCACAAATTTAACAACTCAGGTTTTGTCCTCAGGAAATGAGTAAAACATGCTCATTAGGTAACACGAAGCCTTTTAAACAAGGGCTAAGCACCTTTATTTTAATATTACAAATATGTCCTCAAGGTGCTTTAATGCAAACCAGTTGCAGAGGTGAAAACCAAGCACAGATCTCCAGTCCCATGACTCTGCCACAGCACCACATTCTCAACAGGAAGACTGCACAGACAAAAGTTACAGGTAACACTAATTACGTCAACAGAAAGCAGTGAGCACTGAGCAGCAATACAGCTCAATGCATCATCACAGCAATCCTGAGGCTCTTCAAAAATCCGCATAAACAAAAGGAAATCATTTTCTCTTTGTTTACCCAGTCTAACAGGCAAGACAATTATGAATTATTTTAGCAACATCTTTCAGCTTGTCCAAAATATTTACTGCCCATTGTTTTCATCTTCCTAGTTACAGACACACCAATGTCAGACAGTATCTGCTACAATCAACTTGTACCTACTATTCCTATCATGTCTTAAGTCTAAACAATAAAGTAATATCGAACAAGAAAAGGGGATGTGAGGAGGAAGGGAATGAGAATACCACAAAGATAAGCAGGCAGTTACTTCTTACTCTAAATGCAATAACAAGAAGTCTTGAGGCCAAAATACTCCAGCTGAGCTAACTATGCCTTCCTGCTGCTGTTACTAACATGGTATTGTAGGAAAATAATTGCAAATACTATTCAAAAAGTACAAAATACCAAAGAGAAACAAACAAGATAATGGAAGAAACATGTATCTACCAGCAAAGCCAAAACTCATTAAAAGATTATATTCAATATGCTTTGAAGACAGCTGTATAAAGTGACAGTAGAAGCCCTTAAATTTAAATAAGCCTTTTAAAATTCTTTATGTCACTAAAGGCAGAAGTTTGAAGTCAAGTGTTAATTTACACGAATACAACTACGTTAGTTTAAATTAAAAAAAAAACAACAAAACAACAACTAAATTGAGTTTCATAAATGCTAATGGTACCCTTGGAACTGCAGCCACATCCCAGCCTGACCCAAAGCTCCGTCCATCATCTGTCCCTCGCCCATGCTGGGAGGTTATACTCACTAATAAGAAACATAAAGTAAGATTGCCTTGCATCCCTGAAACTCCTTTCTAAACTTTCTGCCATTTCCACCATTAGGTTCCTTGCAACTTTACTGCTTCTTGTAGAAAGCAGAATAAGTTGCAGAATATTCAATTATTAGCCATCTTATTTTCATAGAATCACAGAACAGCTGAGGTTGGAAAGGACCACTGGAGACCATCTGGTACAGTTCCCCTGCTCAAAGCAGGGTCAATGTGAGCAAGCTGCTTAGGATCTTTTCCAGTCAGATTTTTAAATTTTCCAGGAATGTAAATCTCTGCAACCTCTCTGGGCACCTTGCTCCAGTGTTTAGTTCACCTCACAGCACATTTTTTTTCCTCAATTTTTGACCGAAATAACATTTCTCCACTTTGTACCTATCAGCATATTAGCCTGTGATGCCTGCTGTAGTATTCTTGATCAGTGGGAGCTGCATAAATCAATGAGCTCTGAAAATGACAATCAGATGTATAACCATGAAATTTATTGAACATGCCTGCATGCATTAGTAATGACACAGTATGGCCTCTGGGTCCAATAATGCAGAGAGCTGGATTCCTTCATCTTCCGATGACTGCTCCAAATTCCCTAGTCTCACATGGGCACACAAAGCAGGCACACATCCTTTACTCCTGGATATTACACCCATTTTAAATCATTTGGGTTTTGTCCTGTTACTGCACATACCCAGTAAGATTTTTTCAATTTTGTGGTGTCAAAGATACTTAAAATAATTTATCACAAAGAATCTACTGTTAACATTCCTTGCCTCAAAAAAAAATACATGCAAGCAGTTATTCTGAAGTAGAACTGAGAGAAACCTATACAAACTCAATGTTCTTGAGATTTCTATCAGAAAATAGTCATTTGACTTCATGTGAAATGACAAGAATGCACAAGCATATTTTTTTGTTGTTTATTACAAGTCTCAAGTGACATTTGCTGCAAGAAGGACGATGTTAACAGGCAATGAAGTGTCAAAGGTTTCCCAAGAAGTCAATTCTGTTCATGATTATGCTCTTAAAATACATTAAGTAATTCATGTGTATTCAGTCGAATTACACCTGTATGAAGAGAGAAATGAGTACCAGGCAGCTGATCACCAGCACTAAAACTGTGAAATAATACTTGTGAATAATTCCTTTCTCATTTTATATTCTCTAGAAGAAAAAGGCTTGAGAGATTTATTTGCCCCCATTAGAATTCTCCAACTTGCTGTAAGTATTTTCTACCAGTGCATCTACTAAAGTCACTAAATTATCAATCTTGTACTCTAAAATAAGTCAGCCTATTTCAGAGTGTGTGTCATGTGTCCATCCATCCCTTCCCCAATCCCCATCTTCATTACAGCTATTTTCATTCTGGACTCTCCACACACTGCGTGCACCTTTAATCTGTATCTGCATTGATCTACGTAAGATCCTCCTAATTAGATTTAATTTCTTCAAGTGAGAAAAAAAAGTGACATGCTAAGCCTGCCAGCTCTTTGAAGAATGTCCTAGAAGGTCAAATGATGTGTATATAAGGGCTCTGTGATCTGTTTGACACAAGTAAAATAAGACTGGTCAACATTCCAGATACCTTCAGTAATGAAAAGCAAAGTAACTGGTATTGATTCCACTCATATCAATCTCAAAATGTAAACAAAATAATTATATGCTCTGCAGAGCAGTCTCATGGGTACATGTAGAGATACTTACCAATACAGACAGTAGAAAGGCCATTTAAATCAGACACTACGTGGAATTCTAGTTTTCTTAATTGAGCTACTATGCAGACAGTAAAGCTTCTGAGAACTCTACATCACTTACCCTTATGAATTCAAACAAAGTCAGAAACTCTCTGAAGATCAGGACTTCAGCAGATTGCAGCTCCACAGTTTGTCTGAGTCTGAAACAATAGCTCTGTTCTTTAACAGAGATACCTGCATTACTGGTTTTGAAGCTTTTATGAGACTAAAACATGTTCGTTTACTGCTTCAAAAAAACCAGAAAGATAAAATTAAAAAATATCACTCTTTCCTTTGCAAGCCCAGCTGCTTTCCCCTAGACTTCAACCTATTTTCACAGGAAATAGTTGTGGTTTTCCCTCTAACCATTACTAATCTTTCCCTTCTTTTGTGGTACCACGACAACCTACGTTAATTTTTTTTTAGGCCTCTTAAGGGCTAAAAGGCTTCTCTCACATGCCTTGCTTTCTGCATCATTGGTGGAACCACATCGTACAATCACACACACATTTCTAGCTCATAGCCTCCTTTTCCCAACTGCGTTAGTCCAACAGACACATCTGCATTTGGCACATATTAAGTTCTTTCACTACCAGGATCAGTAGCCAATTTTAATGAAGTAAAACAGCACTTTCACAATACAGCAGTTCTTATTCATTACTGCACAGGTAATAAGTCTGCAGCACAGAAGATAAATCCAATAAAAAGGCAGCACAATCTCATTTATGCTTAAAATGGCTATTGCCAATTATTGTAGTTCTCTCAGTCCTGAGGCAGTCAACTAATGACAACCTCCTGATGGAGAAAACAACCTCAATCTCTCTGTCCCCTGACTATTATGTCAGCATCCTCTACCACTCCCTGTGCTGTCTCTCCAGTCACATAAATCTCTCCTTTCCTAGACAGTGTCCCAAAATGGTTAGTGATAAAAGAATCCTCTCTAAAACTGAACACACTACAACAGAAATATCACAGTACTGATAAAAGGACAGAGCAGTATACTCCCTCTCTGATAAATCACAGTTATTTTAGTTGAGTGTTAGTTGGGATATTAGCTATTTATCTAGGATATTGTTTCATGTCTAGTGCCTGGTTCTTTACACAAGCCTATTCATCAAGTCTGATGGAAAAAGCAACAAACCCCACTGTATTGTGTTATATCTGAGAACCAGAGAGTTTTCTTTTGTAAGATGTACACATTTTCAAGTACGCTTAGAAACAGTAGACCTACCCTGCATTTCTTCACGAAAGAAGGAAAAAGAGAAAGTATTAATCAATTATGTAAGAACCAGGAGAGCTGTATGTGAAAAAAGACAATGCAACACTAAGATCTAACAGTGAACTATTTTCAGCAGGAGGAGGGAATTGCCAATACTAGTGTATGCGACAAAAGAAGAACTGCATCTGGAATTCAGTATAGTATTCCAGAGATGCATACTGGAGAAAGACTGACTCAGCACAAATATGAACTACTGAAACTACCTGGGAATGTATTGCCCATTTTCTGAGCAGAGAAAGAGTTTTGATTATTTAGACCAACAAAACAGAAGGCTGAAAGGAGGTAACCAAACTGATATGAACTGGGTAAACTTAAATAAATGAACTGAGGAATGGAGAAATTTTTCGCCATCAGCATGGTCAGTTCTTGGAAAGCTTACAATATGTAAAAAATACTTAAAAGGGAGAACAGCAGCAGAGCTGTCCACACTCCAACGAAAGCCCACACAGCTAAACTTCAGTGGAAGTTCCAATGTGAACTCATTTGCTTACTCTACGGCTCAGGTTTCTGTGATGACTAAGGAATAATGCAGCATGCTGGCAGTTTAGAGGATATTCTTTCAGACATAATTTCCCCTAAAATACCGAAACCAGGCACTTGGCTGTAGGAATGCAGATGGAGATTATGGTATCTATACAACTTCGTATTTGAAAGAAAAGGAAATAGTATTTTCCTTAAGTAGAAGAAAGGGAAGAGAATGCTAAATTTGTTCTAGATTCAGGTATAGGAGAGTTAGGAAAAAATCCCTTCCCCAAAAAAAAAAAAAAAAAAAAAAAAAAAAAAAAACAACGGGAAAAACCTCACACTAGTTAATTTCAAAGTCTAACAGTTATAAGGTCTCCCTTCTGAAACACAGCACCTCCACGTAGCAAGTATGGGATTAAGCTGCTATTTATGTTTTAAGTTGAAGTTAGTAATTTATTTAGGAAAAGGATGCAATTATACCGTGAATTGGCTGCATCTTTCAAGCCTGCCAGCTACAGCATCAATGTCAACATGTATCTGGATAATACAGAAGTTTATGAAGGGAAAAAAAGCAAATACCAATTAAGAAAACTGTGAATTCAGTATTTTCTGAAGGTAACGCTACACACAAAGCTTACTGCATTTTAGCAAGAGGCACGGTAGTACTTCAGATATTGATACTTAAAACGAGGTAGAAAAATTACAGAATCTATCGCTTTAGTTTCCATTACAAGGAGATTTCTGTATTGGCCCCTGCCTTGGTTTTACCATTCATAAATTTCAAAACATTTAACTTCTGAAATTTTCAAGTTCTTCCTATTCCTTTGGGGCACAGAGAACTGGCTTATTTCTAGGTTCAGATGGAGAACGTAAAGCTAATTTCTCGCTTGGGGCATAAAATGAAAGGGAGACAATACAAGGTCAAAATAATAGGGGAAACTGTAACATCTTGTAGGACAGGGCTTAGGCAACTCACAGCTCTATTGGCTAATGTTCAGGTTATCAACATCACTACCATCCTACAGACAGGGAAATTAGAAGAATTTGCTAAATATAGCTAGAACTGTTTGGAAGGATGCCTATCCTTATTTGTGTGCTCATCTGTTTAATTGTGGGCAATATAGTCCACTAGACAGCCTGAGGCAAGTGTGGACGCTCAATATTCTCTGCAGTATACAATCTCAACTGGAAACTGCACTTAATTGCACAGTTTACAATAGTATAAATGGAAACTTTGATTTTGAAGTTGTTCACAGTTCTAAGTACCTCTGAGCTTTTCTCTACTCAGGTTTGGGAATGTACTAAATGCCTTCAAAACTGTGCAGTTTTAAACAAGCACGGAGAAAAAGGCCACAGAATTCTTGTGTTTCCTGTATGACCTCAAGTCTTCAAAATGCATACAAATACACATTTATATGTTGACATTAAAAAAAAATTTAAAAAAAAAATAATCAAGATTTATGCTAAAAGCTCCCCTTAGTTTGGTTGTCTAAAGACTCAAATTGATTTGCAAACGTATTTTTTAACTAACTAAACAGGCCTGATGCTGAACTCCTTAGTACTGAGCCTTGAACATGTGAAGCACAAACCAGTCCTTTGATACTGTAATTGTTCCTACAGCACATAGTTTTCATACAATACC
The DNA here is from genome assembly GCA_009867235.2 of Psittacus erithacus. Lineage (NCBI taxonomy): Eukaryota > Metazoa > Chordata > Aves > Psittaciformes > Psittacidae > Psittacus > Psittacus erithacus. The sequence continues at coordinate 276,669 of WYDI02004195.1, read as the reverse complement.
ACTAAACAGAGAACAGGCAACAAATGAACTCTAGAAGTTAACAAAGAACTAGAATTTTATTAAATAACCTGAAGAACAGCAGGTTTGAAGTCATTGTATTTCTCTGGACTACACTGAGATTACTCCTATTGACAAACTGTAGGTATACTTGAATATAAAGGTGGTAACACCACCAAAAATAGAAGGTTGTATATCTAGGAAGCCAGTGCATGCAATACTTGGACACTTGAGTTTTCCATCTGCCATTCAAATCAAGAATTAATAAAGTACACATGAATCTGCATGAACTGAATTTGAGGCTTCGTACACCAAGATTATTTGTGATACACTGTTCATGTTTTCTTATCATGCTTAGAGCCCCATCAAGAGATTTTATTCTATTCAGTATAAATACATAGTAATTTTCCATTGGACTCGTGGCTAATCATCTGATCAACAAAACAAATGCAGAGTTAGCAAGTAAGGGAATAAACATACATCTCCAGGAAGCTAGGTATTACTTCCAACCAACACTGGTATTCCCAAATTCTTGGTCATAATCTGTACCTTCTCCTCAATTTCACTGACTTCAGGCTTGGAAAAGAAAATCAGAGGACAGCATCTATCTTTTAGAATGTGTTCTTCTGCTAGAGAGAAGCGCAGAAAGATTATGGAATCACAGAAGCTGGAAGGTACTCATAAAGAGATGCATATATATGAAGAGAAAGTTACATTCCAGTTTAAGGACAGAACTGGAATAAGGGCTATTGTTACAGATGAAGTCTATCAAGGTTTCAAGCTCATAGATTATACAATTCAATCACATCACATTAAAAACAGCATCTTACCTTTCACCTCTAAAATACTGCCTGAGGAGAGGGAACATGGCTTTTTACTTCTATTATCTCTCAGCCTGCAGTAAGGAAATGCCGTGGTCCTGAATCAGAACCCACAGGAATTTAGCAAGTACTATTTCTGCTTGTAGTAAAATCTTCAATATGCAATTTACATCTTGATATGTCATCATTTCTTGGTATTTAACTTAGTAACTGCTTCTCTAAAGTAGAAATTTTATTACATAAATTATGGAAGTAGCAGACTGGGTGTAGTAGAGGCAGCATAAATTTCTGAATCAATACAAAATATGTCCCTGGTAGTAGTTGTTATTCTCTGCAGGTGTGTTATTGATCACAGTCATAATGGTTTCACTTTAGCTGCTGTCAATAACTCACTACCTGCATTGTCACACTGAATTAAAGAAGAACCAGTCTAAAAATACATGGAGGAGTTATACCAGAATGGCACGACCCAGCCTGTGGTGCAAAGCAACAGAACACTGCCAGTTTAAGTTAGGATTCATGTTTGAGACTTCACTTGACATTACATTAATAAAATAGAGTCAAATGTGATATTTATTCAGGCAGAATAATATATATCTTAAACATACTGGAAAACTCTAAAATTTATAGCTACTGCAGACAATAAAGCTATGCTTTCAATATCTTGAGACCATTACTAGGATACTGCTACGCAGAACTGAATCAAAATTTTATGGATGGTTATTGTCATTTTACTGATCAACATGACTGAAGTTTCCTTGCATCAGATTAAGATTTGTAGAAGAAATGTGAAATCATTTCACTTTTTTAAAGAGTTCATTTCTAAATCACAACTTGCCAGCAATGTACAACAGCAGAATACCAACCATAAGCCAAAGATTTGTGAAGTATTGAAAAATATAATGTTATTAGCACAACTGTATGAAACACTCCTAATGTTAGCATATATAAGCATTTTTCTTTTACATACTTCAGAGTACATGCATAGCAGGAGAATGCTCACTGTCACTGGCCTATCAAAACAGAGAAACAGATCCAGACACAAGAGACAGGAGACTTTCTAATTCCAGCAATCTGAGCTTTATGCCATTTTAACCCACCATAGAAGATTAACAAAATGTTAGCATTATATCTTAAAGGAAAGAGCAGAATATTGTTTAAAGTGTCTACACCAATAATTAGCGTTTTATACACACTCTAGAGAAGCATTGCTTAAAAAAACCAAAAAAACCCCAAAAAAACACCACAACATACACACCAAAAAAACACTCCACACCATTTTAATTTTGTGAGACATCTGTATTTCTTGTGATTCTCCTGTTGGTACCACAGCAATTCTCCTTGACAAGCCCTAGTGTAACACCATTAAGTCATGCTCATGCCCACCTTCCTCTCCATACGCAGTCTTTTCTAAGGCTTTCCTCTTTCCCAGGAACAGCAAAACAGAAACTCCTGCAGTAGCAAGCTTACGGATTCTACCAGACTGCTACAAGTAATGATTGTGATGCTACATCACAAGAAATCCAACCAGCTGCCAAGAGAATTCTTTCGAAGTTCAGACAACTGCACAAAAATTACCAGAATTCTTTTTTTCCCTTTCAACCTTTTACAATTAACCTCATAGGTGAGAGGCATGAACAGCTGTCTACAAAAAAGATCAGCTCAGCAATGAGGAACTGCAATATCCACCAGCTGAAAGTTCTTCAGTTTTCATGTATACATAGCAAGAATAATACTCATGCTGTCTCACCCTCAGCACCTGACATACATGCTTAATTTCGGAAGCTAGTCTCCATACACTATCTTTATTTGCTACTCAGCAGAGAGAGAAGAAAGGCTCCAAGTGCCAGTTAAATCACTTGATTCAAACTCATAGACTGAATCAAGCTCCAGGGAAGTCAGTCCATCTCTATCCATTGCTTTTATTTGCAGCCAGAAGTTGTTGCCCTTTCTAACTAAACCATCTAACTGAAATGCCTGAAATTACTGTAGCTATCCCAACTTAAGCATCATCACAGCTTCTCCTTCCCCAAGATAGCTTGCACTTTATGAACTACATTTGAAGCTGCTCCACAATCCACTTTTCTTTGGGGAACCTCTGCAACCTTTCCTACTTTGCATACTGCCAAAAAGATAATTACTTTTTCATTTAAAACCTGCAAAAATCAGTCTACCCAGCATCACTATATACATTCAGCTCTCATCAAGCTGTGAATCCAGTAGATGCAGATACTGTTGATTAATTAAACATTGCAATACAGTTTCTCAGCCATAGGAATAAGCTAATAAAAGCCTGTGTGATTGCGTCTGTCACTGTTCTGAATAGCAGTTACTTAAACTTTTATCACTACATAATGTAAATTAAATAGAGAATGTTTACTGTAATGAGAAGGTCCCAAGGACGAATTGAACTGATATGCTTTCAACTTATGGGCAGAAATTACACTGCCAGAGCAGATGAACAGGCAATTAAATTACTGGAAACAGTAGCTCCAGTTTCACTAACTTCACGTTGCAACAAATGTCGATCAATCAAGAAAAGCTTTTCTTACAGCAACAAGTTAAGTTAGCATTTTTCAGTACAAAACCCCCATGATCATTGCTTTTATGATAGCAGAAATAAAGCCCAGATCCTGTAAGGTCCTGTAAAGGTATCTTTTCCTGGCCAGTACCCCAAATGAAGTTACTGCTCAGCACCACAGCCAACTGCAGTGGTAAAAATCAAGATATGTCCAACTAAGAATGCAGGTCTTGATACCAATCCCCTGGGAAGTCCACTCTCATGGATGACTGTGCAAGGAAGCACTGATGCCTAATTCTATATTCATAAATTATTAAATTCTGAAAGAAATAAGGAGAAGGAGAAACACTTTTAGTTTACCATAACGACACAATGCCAGGACTGGCCCCAAACTGATTTACTCACTTCTTCCCTCTTGCTTGCAATGTTTAAGCTGTAACTCTTCAGTAATGTATTTCAGAAGACAGTAAATGCTTCACAACTCTTAAATAAACCATAAGCAGCTAAACATTAACTGTTCTGGAGGACAAAGGCCTGTTGGCAAGGCACTAGACTTCAAGCTTCCGATGGCTTATGACAGCAATAATAAAGCAAACAAAATAAATAATAAAAATGAAACTGTGAAAGATACCTTGACAGCATCTTTTTAATCTTCAACCAACTTGAGATGTCATGTAAGCACTGAAGCAGCAAAGATGATATTACTTAGATAGCAAAATCTCAATTTCTCCCTGACCTGCAAACCATAGGCTAATAGATCAGCGGTGCACTGGCATGTATCTGCACAGTAGCTCATGGAAACCCTTTTGCAGCTTCCAAAACAGAATGATGCAGGAAAAGCATAATTATAAACAACATCAGCTGAAGTATGCACAGAAAATTTTGACACTGCAGTCAAGGACCTTATGGAACAAAGATCCTGAATTGTCTATCAGATCTGTAGAGATAAAGCATACTGCACATAGTTCAGAAACAGAAAGGTCTTCCCAGAGCAATATAAACGGGAGAGTGAAGTAGAGAAGCACAATTCTACCCATGTGTTCTTAAGGGATCTTAGTACCTTGTAATACTGTCATCAGCAGTTATCACCATTAGGCAAGTGTTGGATGAAAATTACTTTCTTGGACTACTCAGCCTCAAATCTGTCAACTAAATATTACAATTATGCTCTTTCTAAATATGTTCTATATTCAAAAATCACTCAACTTGTCTCATGGTAATTAATATCAGCTGATGACAGAGGATTAAGACTTGCAGAATCAGACCAAGAGAGTCTTCACAAAGAAGCATTTGGAGAGATGCAGAACTGCACATACCCAGGCTCCCAGGTTCTTTCCTCAGTGTATTACTGCTAATAAACATTTCCTGTCTTGTACAAGAAATCCACTCTTGACAAAACACAGTTTAGGTACATACAGAAGTACCCACTGATTTTGTTTTTCTAGGTTAATTCCTCTGAGGGCCTGATTTTGACAGATATGATTAAGCTGATCCCTTGGTTCATTGCAGCCAATCTCTCTGAACCAACTTTAGATGGTTCTTACTTGAACCAGTGACATTTCCATCAATTTTATATAGATTAGACAACAAAAATATAATTGCATAGGAAAATATGAGGGTATAAACACTTTCACAGAATTTGATATAGTAATCAGTTAAAAATAAATATCAGTAAAGCCAGTCATTTTCAGGCATATAATGGTGCTTTGCTTAGTTAACATTCATTATTTTCAGAGAGAGGCCATTTGTTTCAGTAGCGGTATGCTCCCAGTAATGACAGCTATGAATCTATTCAGCCATGTTCTTTGTAGTGATTAGATATAAGCTTCATTAACTAAATTGAAGTATTCTCTAAAAGAGATTAAAATACTTTAGAATGCCACCCATTCTCCCAGGTGTCTTGTAAATTTTTTATCCCCAAGATGTTTCAAGAAAGGTACGTATTTTGGCAGAACAAAATGTCAAACTATCCTGCAACAGAGTGGTAATCAATGAGCCTCATCAGGATTCTAAAATGATATTGTTTGATGTAGTGTGTACAAACTAATGATGAATAATAGACGCTGTCCACTTACTACTAAATGATTAGCCATTTACACACCAAAAATGCTACTTCTTGAAGATGCGACTGTCAGAGGGTTGACTGCCAGCCTTTCAAATGACTGGATACTACCAAATTAAGCTGCCTTTCCTTAAAATGTTGCAGAAAAGCAGACACGGAAAAAGAATCAAAATCACTAGAATTAGTTATTTGTCTTACATGCCATTTAAAAAGAATGCAACCTAAGCTAATGCAGAAGATCCAGATCTCCAGAACCTCAGCGTATAGAACCAGAAGCAGCTTTACAGCTTGTTCTGGACTGTCTGTGAAATGCAAGGGTAAGAGGAAAAAGGACAAACAAGAGCCTTGCACCAAAGTTTTTCAGGTTTGGCTTTGTTCACACAAGTTAACTGAGGGAAATAAAAATCATTTCATTACATGAGACAGTTGCTACTTTTTCAGATGTTGAGGTGTCTATCCTTGCTTCAGCACACATGTATACCACATCCTACCCAGAATTTAAAAGAATGCTTCACAATCTCCTTGTTCATGCTTTAATGCTTACACCCATGATATTGCTAATGGTCTTTTCTGAAGAAAATATGTTTGCCAAGTTATAATCTAAATGCTTTGCATTATGGAAAGAGCACTTTCTAAAGATGTGTGGATTTTAATCTTAACAGAAACCTCAGTAGTAATTCCCAGGTGACTCACATGAAGTCTGAACAAGGCACTGCATGCAACACATTTGATAAGTGCTTTCCCTATCCATATTGGTATAATCCTAGAGTTGGCCTTTTCTTCCTTCCCCTTCTTCTGTAGGGACAGGCAATAAAGTAAAAAACAAATTGATCTAACCTTTCTGCTTTGAAGATTACCATGATGGCTATCAGGAATACAATGCACTCACAGTAGACAAGATACTGTCATACCCTGGTTGAACTATAAAGACATAAGCTAAATGTAATCTCACACTTTGCTGCCACAGCATTTGTTTACAGTGTTTGTGTCAATGATTTATACTTGCACAATAAAACATTAAGAGCAACAAATTATAAACCTGGTAGCTCAAGATTTCTCACAGGTTTTCCTCACAGCCTATCAATTCTGACACTAACCAAGATCCACCAAAAGCACTGCAGAAATAATGTGTTGCATTACATAAAATCACAGAAGCTTAGTTTTATATAACTGTAATATGCATGAAGATGGTCTTCAGGATATCTTCTCTAAACTGCAGTTTGTATCAGATTTAAAGTATAAGCAAAAGGCAGGAATTTTCCCATGATTAGTACACTGCCTTAATATAATGGGAATCTCCCTCTATTTGTAACTCTTTCCAGTTCTTCCAGTATTAAGGAACTGCTAAGACTGAAATCTAATGCAAAGATTCTGAATGAACAGATGAAAAAAATCAAAGGGAACTATTTTTCATCTATTCTAGCTAAATAGTTGGTTACATTTATTGTTACATTACTTGGAATTCAGTTGTTCATGTTGACAGTAACTGTGACATAAAAATAAAATTCAGCAAAGTCAAATCCATAAAGATCACTAATGTCAAATAAAATACATTCCATGCATCTCTGAACAATGCATGAGGATAAACTATGCAGTCAAACTGTATTGTTCTTCTAAACCTTGCCCTCTTGATAGATTCCTTTAGCCAAGCAATGGGATGATAAACCCACTTGCCTAATGGAGCATATAATTTAAATATTTCAGACAAGCATTTACAGAGATGTTGCTTAAAATAAATTTAACAGTCATCCATCCAAGTATCTTGCATGATGAATATCATAGTTCAAAACTTGCATTTTTTTGTACAAACTCCAAACTATCTAGCCCTTTCAGTTACTTCATTCGCCATCTATATCCTGTGTTACTTTATTATAATCAATCTTTTTCCACAGCAGAGTTAATATGAAGCAGCAATTTTTCTTTTGCAGTGCATTAACAACATTCCTAAAGCCACTAAAATTCTAGTTTTGACTACTGCACCACGCAGTCCTGCACAAATTTGTAAACAAAGTATGTTAAAATTTATGAAACCTTAAAGGGCTAATGTATTTAATAAGACTGCAGCACTTCATCCTCAGGAAGATACAATCAGCCAATGTCAATATTATGTCATTTAGAATAATGATTTTTACCATAAAGCGTTCCCACTAATACAAAACAGCAGTTTTTCCTCCCCAAACTTGTATCCAGTGTTTAAGATACTAGTATAAAAACAGGTTTCCACTTGATATAAAAAAATGCTTAGTTTATTTTTTTAACATGTTAAGTATCACATTTTGTATTGTGACCTACCTAAGGCACCACGGTACACTGTGAAAAGCAAAGTGCATGTTGTAAGAATCCCCCCTTCCACATATACAAACAAGAGCTTACATTAGAAAAAACGAGAGAGAGAAAGAGAAAGGACAGTCTTTACTATTTGCATGCTAGAAGTCAACATTTGCAAGAGTTGATCAAGTTTTGCAAACATTAGACTTGAATCATATCAGTGATACTGCAGGGAAAATGAAAATAATAATGAAAAATAAAACTGAACTTCTGCTTTTAAGTTTGTAATGGATTTCACATTTGTGAAGAAATTGGTTAGTTTTCTTTAGTCTCTGCTACTAAGAGACTCATCTCCTATGCATGCCACAAATAATCTGAGCAAAGACTTCCCTCCATGACAAGAGCTGCCCATCATAATGCAGGATTAACACAATGCTGGCTTGTTTAGGGGTTACTTGTGTGCGTGGCTTCCGCATGCAGTTTTAGCCATTCGTATACCTCAACTCCTCGTTGCGTACCTCACAATAAACTGATGAACACTGTTAAACCTTAACCAGCAGTCTTTAGCAGACAAAGAAGGCTAGTCTGCAATCGTGATGCAAAATCATCCCGAACGTACTACACTCTGCAGGAACCTTACACAGAAAATTGCCCGGCAACCTCATTCATTCCTCCCAACCCCAATGATTGCTCACCATCTCCTCCGTCTTCTCTTATTTCTCTGTCCTCAGCTTATTTGCCTTGCTTCTGCCGGCTTCAAGGAGGCGGGTGCTCCAGAAAAAAGACGGGGGACCCCCCACACCAACTCTTCTGTAAAACACTCGGCAGCCGCTGGGCAGCACATCAACTGCAGCCCCTTGTCCTCCTCTCTCGCCTCCCGTTCCCGGCAGCAGGAACCCCACCGCGCAGCTCCCAGCCCGCCGCTCTCTACCCCCGCCCCGGCGCAGCCAGGCGGGTGCCCGGCTCCCGTGGAAGGCGCGTCCGTCCCTCCGCGCCTCCTCCCGGGAGAGCGCCGCGGCAGTATCAGCCGCTCCCCACCGCCACCCTACCCACCAAGGCAACGTAGTAGACCGAATCGGGCTGATTTTCCCCTCCCACCTCTACATTCCTATTTACAAAGGGTATCCAAGACCATCTTTATCCAGCCGGGAGGGGAGGAGGGAGCAATCATTAACCCTTTTCTCGCATTTATCTTCTCTACTGCTATCTCCGGCTGCGTTTTTAGCGCACGCAGGGGAATCTCTCCCCTCCCCAAAATACACGGACCCACTGCTACCCGGTCCCGCCCCGCACCCAACCTGACCGCTTGCCGCCCCCGGGGGAGCACAGTCCTCCCGACTGCCCTCAGGGCCGCTTTAAATAAAGGTCCAAGTGCAACGCGGAACCACGCGTGCCATCTCTGCATTACTGCCCCGTGAAGTGTCCCTCAGGCCCGGCCCGCCGAGAGAGAGGAACGCGTTTCCCGGTCGGACCATGTCGGTACCGTCTTTCCAACTCTTTTTATTTTACGCGGGCCGTTATCATTCCTCAACACTCACACCGGGGGGACAAGGCCCAGCGGGAGGCGTGCGCACCATGGCGCGCCCCGCACCGCCACCACAGGCCAGGCGACCGCGGGCGCACCGAGCCCGCCACCCGCGCGCAGCGCCACCGCCGACCCCGGCCTCGCGCTGCCGGTCTGCGGGCGGCGCGCAACCAGGCGCGCTGCTCCCGCGCCGCGAATTTTCCTATTGGGCAGTCCCTCTGCGATTGCTCCCAGCAACCAAACCTTCATTGGTACATTACAGACCCGCTCCGCGCCGCATTGGCCGGCCGGACTGCCCATCCGAGCGGGGCGGTGGGCAGCGAAGGGCGGGAGCGGGCGAAGGAGCCGGAGCGGCCCGGCGAGAAGCTCTCCCGAAGCGAGAGAGGGGTTGGGGCCATCCGGACAGCGACTGCTGCCCGCCGGAGCCGCGCAGTGCCGCTGTGCTGTCGGCAGGAGCAGAAGGGGCCGTAATGTCACCTCAGCGGCTGGGTGCATTGACCGGCCTGCAGCACTGAGCCGTGCAGAACAGCCGGAGGTCTCTGTTCTTGCAAAGCTAAATGGTACTTTTCACTGCTGTGGACCGGGAGATTCCGGGCCCAGCTGACGTCTGAACAGAGTGCTAAGACAGGTGCAGTGCAGCCAGGCAACGCTTGCACCTGAGCCCTGTGAATTTGTCTGACTTGACCTTTTCACCATTTGCGGTGGTCTGTGCGTTGTGATGGAGTCACCGCTCAGCCTCCTGAACTACCTGCACCCCTATTTTGTATTTTGTTATTTATCCCCGTCATTATTTTTATGTTCCTCCTTTAACATGTTTCTAGTGTTTTTCCACTCATCCCGAACCATGCATGTCAGAAGTGATGCAGTGCTCCAGTGTCACCAGCGCTGTGGACAAAGGCAGCACCACTCCCCTCTCTCCCCCATCTATTCTGCATTTTATACATTACAGGATCACATTAGTCACGTTCAGCACGGTATTGCCCTGAGAGATCACGTTGAAACATTTATATATAGTGACAGCTAAATTATTTTCAGAAGTACTGTTGGGCGAGCTAGCCCCATCCCTGCAGTTTTTATTTCCGGATGTGTTTGCTCACATTTTCTGACATTAAAAATACCTTTACTTTTTTTTTTTTTGACCAGGGCAACTCAATTGGGCACATCAAATGCTGCTGTAGCTAATCAGTTATGTGAATTGTCCACTCATCTACTAAGCTGCAGATTTTACTAGTAAAGATCTTACATCATCTAGACAACTGATAGAGATATGATCAGAGCAAGAACTGAACTCTAGTACCTAGGTCACTGGTGTCTCTCCCCTCTTCAGCAACCACTTTTTGAGAGCTCTCAGGAAAAAGATAATTAATCCAGTTAGGGTGTGGTTTATGCATTACAAACAACGTATTCCAGCACTTAAAAGATAGAACAAAGGTTTTAAACAAATAACAGGACTATTTTTGGTTTTGAGACTAACTCAGGACAATTCTACAAGCTTTTCAACTAAACTTCTGCTTGTTTTCTCCAACAGATGTTCTGCACTGGCAGCCAGTACCACTCTCTTCATTAAAGGCACTAGAAGTGGGTAGGGAATCACTGCCTACTTGGGATCAGCCTATTAGTTTGACAAACAAAGGGAGCTATACACAGATCCCCTAGGAAAGAGTCTGAAAAGACAACAGTAAGTGAGCTGGTTTAGGCAGAACAAAAGCAGACACAAGAAATAGAAGAGAGTCTGAATGGCTTCCAAATCCAGTATTCACAAATACTTGCAATGGGCTGAGTTTTGTGAAGCTTCCTAAAAAAAAGTTTAAATTTTTCTGAAATTATTGTAACTTCCCAGACATATTAAAAAAAAAAAGAATTAAGACAAAACCACCAAACACCAACTCAAACATATAAACCAGTAAAAGCTAACACCATTAAGTTTTAAGCCTATGGACAGTTTCTTTTTCTTCTCCCCATGAATGTAACTCCTACTAAAGGTATGCAGACCTATCATCTGAAGATTTTTAATGGGTATCAAACATAGAAGCTAAGTAATTTTTGGTCACAGTGATCAGTCTATACTTTGAGAAACAGAGTGACACCAAAGAACATTAAATTACATATAATGTGCATGCATTTTACCAATTTTAATGTAATGGGGGTTTAAAAAATTGCATAATTTTGTCTATTTATAGGTTCATAGAATCACTTAGGTTGGAAAAGACTTCATTGAGTCCAGCTGTTAACCCAGCACTGCCGCGTCCATCACTAAACCATGTCCCCAAGTGCCACACATCTACGTCTTTTAAATACCTCCAGGGGTGGATATCTACCACTTCCTCAGGCAGCCTGTTCATGCTTGACAACCCTTTTGATGAACAAATTTTTTGTTATATCAAATATAAACCTCTCCTGGCACAACCTAGTGCCAGTTGCTTGTTACTGTTTTAAATAACTCTATACCTTAAAACATAAACATATTTTAGGTTTATTTGTATCAAGGTTGATATATGTAAGTAATAACAATCTATTATTGTGTTTCACAAGCAATAGTACAAAGAATAATAATAATACACTCACCCAGCAATTTTCATCAGTAGATCTCAGAAGACCTTGCGAAGGTCAATGCTTTAATCCCATTGCTGGTGGTGGAGAAAGAAAGTATTGAGATGAACTTGCTCAATGTCAGATGCCAGGCCTGTTACAAAGCTAACAACTGATACCAGGTTTTCTGCATCCAGGATGAAAGGTTTAGCCTCCCATGCCACATTACATGCTCATATACAACTAGGAGTTCTTCTCTTTAGTGTTCCGTATTTTGTGTGTACTGAGTGTTAGAATTCAGAAGAGCAATCAAAGATTTTCTGGTCTTCCCTTATAGGCTTCACCACTAAACACTGTTAATTCACAGGCTCCACTGAAGATCTCTATTGGCACCTATGAAAAAAGTCAGAAATAAAGTTTGAAATCATTTTAAATACCCACAGGTAAGCTAGTATTTAACCATGCAATGACATAAAGGTGGCACAGATCCAATCCCAGCCTACATCTGCTGATCTAATACAATTACTAAATATTTAATTCTGATCATGCTGCGCTTAATAACTGAGAGCAAATTTGACTTTATCAACTTGTGTTTTCCTCAATCCTCAGGAAAGCTGTCCTGGCCTGAACTCATGCCATTGCAAGCTCAGGTCTCAGTGACTTTGGCCTTTCTGGAAGTGGAGCCTCTCCTGAAGGTAACACACATCCCACACAGTGACCTGATTCTAGAAGTGCGTACGTAGCTGCACCCAAACTCACTGTCAACAACCCAGTCCCAGCTGTATCAGCCCTCAGAGGTATAAGCTTTTTGAAGCTCAGACCAGGCCTTTCATGTTATTATTTCATACCTTGAAACAAAATATACTGGAAACAGACTGAGGCAGCCAAGATGCAGCCCATGTACTATGCAATACCAGGGTCTTATCCAATCCACTGTAACGGACATGGATACAGGGCTGTGTCGAAGGTGACGTGCCTCCAGCACCCGGTACCGCCTCTGGTAACACCGCAGGGTCAGGTCCCCTCACGCCGCGGCGGCACTGCCTCAGGTCCAGGCTGGGAGCGGGAAGCCACAGCCCCTCATGGCGCCCCGCCCAGCCCTGGGCAGCGGGGGAAATAGAGAGGGCGGTGCTCATCGAGCACCTGTGTGCAGACAGCCAATAGCAGCTTCGGGAGGAGAGGCGGGAGATCCGCCCCCCAATAGAGCGCCGAAGGTTGGGCGGGGCGGGGCGCCCGAAGCCAATAGGGACGGGCGTTGTTTTAAACCCCTCCCGGAAGTGGCGGGGATGTGCTGGTGTCCGCTCTGTGCGCTAGGTGAGTATGGCTCTTTCCTTTGCGGGGGTGCGGGGTCGAGCGGCCATGGCGGAGACCCCTCGGGAGCGGTGGGGCCCCGGTTCCGGAACACCCTGGGGTCGCTTCATGAGAGAGGAGCCCGAGCTCGCGGCGCGGCCTGGCTGGGAGCTAACGGGCTCGGGAGGGATTGTGTGCGTAGCCTTCCCGCCCCCCGCCACAGCCCCGGCGGCGTTGTCCCCTTCCCCTTACAGCCCGTGGCGCGAAGGAGGACTCTGCAGCGAGCGGCTTTATCTCAAGGAACTTTTGTCCTAAATTTGCCCAATATTAGAGCATGTTAAAGTGCCACGCAACGCTTGTTTCCGTATGGTTATGTGGTGATATTTTGTTTTTGTGCTGGTGGTGGGTAGTTGGAACTTGCCATATAAAAGAATTTGATAAAGTAATCGTTTTAACATACGGTGACTCTTTAATGCCAGTTTGGCAAGATAAAGTCACAGAAAGGTAATGAAAACTACTGATGTTTCAGTTTGTAGGTATTGAAAACACTGGGGGGTTTTTGAGAGACCTATTTTGTGATTGTATGAGGCAAACAGGGCACAGGCTGCTCTGAGGTACTTGAGTACGAGCTCACTCTCCACTGTGTATTGTGCTGGTTTTAAAAGTTAAAATATTACATATACTTGACTTTTTTTTTTTTTTTCAGTTAAATTCAGTCACTTCTTGAGGGGGGTTGAGTTGTTTTCAGACTTCGCACAGTTCTTAGCAGTGTGTTGCAGTCTTAACTGCATTTATTCTGGCTGTGGCAGGGGTTCATGTATCTTGATTCTAGCTGAAGCCAACTTACTATTGATTTTAATTATAAATATTCAGTTAATATTGTAAATTAAGTGGCTAAAGAGCAGGCTAGTATTTTTCTCTGAGATAGTTTCAATGTGCTTGGCAATGCTTCAGTTATGTGCCTCTCTTTGTTAACTACTTACCCTTGTTCCAGGTTCAGTAATAGGATATCTGCCATCATAGCAGCTATGTACTTGAAAATGGAAACAAACAGACATAAATCACTTCTGCAGTAAAGTTGGTAGGCTTAGACACTAGTGTTGCTCTTGTGAGAGCAACTCCTGCTCAATTCTGATAGCAATCAGCCAAATTACTGTTACCATAGAATTATTAGGGTTGGAAGGGACCTCTGGAGCTAATCCAGCCCAACCCTCTGCTGAGGCGGGGCCAGCTAGAGCAGGTTACGCAGGAATTTGTCCAGGTGGGTTTTGAATGTCTCCAGAGAGGGAGACTCCACAACCTCCCTGGGCAGCCTGTGCCAGTGCTCTCCCAGCCTCAAATTATAGAAGCTCTTCCTCACGTTGAGGTAAAACTTGTGGTTTAGTTTATGGCCGTTGGTGCTTGTCCTGTTGCTGGGCACCACTGAAGAGTCTGTCCCCATCATCTTGGCACCTGCCTTTGAGATGTTTTATATGCATTATTGAAATCCGCTTGCAGTCTTCTCTTCTCTAGACTAAACAGGCCCAGCTCCTGCAATCTCTCTTCATAACAGAGATGATCTAAAATGCTGATCATCTTTCTGGCCCTAAACATGCATTATGGGCATTCTTATTTTTAAAGAGCACATAAAAATTACAATTAAATAAACAACTTTAACAGCAGAACTAACAAAACTCTGTTGTCCTTGCCCTGTATCTCCCGGAAGGGTTCTTTGAACTCAAAGCAGTACGTTTTGAAGCTTTTCTTGTATTGCGTTGTTCATTTTGTATCCAGTACTTTTAAAGAAATGAATGTGTGTTTTCTTAAGTGAGGATACTTGCAGGATTTTCTTCATCTACTTAACTGTTGAGTATTTTTGTTTGTGTGGTTTTTTTCTTCTTGGTCCCTTCCTTTCCCCAAGTTTGTAGGATGTCTGTTACCCTGTGGCCCCTCTTCAGTTTTATTCAGGGTAGGGTGTAAGCTCAGTGTTAGTGTAGATGAGGTAGAAAGAGTAGGAATAAAATCTGGTTTACAAAAGTGATGATTGCAGCCCTCATGTCACAGGAAGTTAAACTTAAGAACACAAGACTAAGCTTAAGAACACAAGACTAGCTATACTGCATCAGGTCAAAGGTCCATGTAGACTGGTATTTTTTCTCTGTGAAAATATAGAAGAATATGTCTAGGGAAGAGCATAAGAACAGAGCAAGTATAAATGATTCTTTCATTAGTATTTTCCCCAATTATTTGTAACATAGACTTTCTATGAAAAAGAAATGGAAAATGGAGTTCCTTGCCCCAAAAAAGGATTCCTAGCTGGTTTCTCACTGAAGAAAACCTAAAAAATTGTGAATGCTAAAAATAACAGGCTTTGCCTGAAAGGAGGGAGACGTCTAGCAAAAAACTCAAGGTCTGCGGATCTGTGGCAGAGGAGAAGCTAGAGCTGTTGAGAAACTGGAGGAAAGGTTGTTCTCCCTTCTTTGCAATTTTTTTTAAAGTAAGGTGTTGTGAAAGTTGATGTTTGCCAGCCTTCATTTCTCCTGGGAGCTGTACAGTGGACATAATCTTGTAAGAAGCTGGAGAGAGAAATTAAGGAACTGAAAACAAATTAGTTCATTGAACTTGGGAATGGCATGAGCCTTGCATTTTATTTTTTGTGTTTTTGTAAGTTTTCTACTCTGTCTTTTGTGGTGAAGAATGACTCTTCTCTTTGGCAGGGTTGCAAACTCTAGGTTAGTTATAAATTGTCTTTATATGGAGCCATCTGAAAGGCACCAGGTTATGGATCCATCTGTTGCGTCTCATCTTTATCTTTAATGATGAGTAACACTAAACAGGAGCAATGCTACCCAAGGGAAGTACAAAAACCGATCAGTAAAATGTTTTGAAAATGCACCTGTAAAGCACTTTTCTGTGTGTGGGGAGGAAGTTTACTTCTAAATACTAATCAAGCGTCTCTTATTTTCTATGGTTTTAAGGTTCAGTACAAAAAAAATCCCTTATTCCACTGCTGAAAGAAAATGCTTCCAATTTTATTCTGTTATGGGCATTTAGGGAGTCTAATGCTCAATTTCCTTTGGACAAATTCAAAAGAAGCATTAAAATAGTTTTAGACTCTGCTCATCACAAGTTATTGTAGTACATAAAACTATCAGAGTCCAGTGACTAATCATCTTTAGCTGTCTCCTAGACTGCACCTAAACAACGGGTTTGGATCAGTTGAGAAGCAATTGAGATCACTGCGGTAACTGATGTGTTATTTATGGTGCCTCATTTGTGAAAACAAAATACATAACAAATGGCTTCATTTTTCAAAGGCTGCTACTGGCAGTTCTTAAGGGTAAAATGGTTTTATGCCAAATTGTGAACTGATTGCTTCTAATCAACCAAATGATGGTAGAATCCTATGAAAAGAACATACACAATCTATCATGTTTTAGTCTCTTGATAGGCCCTCTAAATGCTACCTTATGCTGGCATGTATCCACGCAGGCTTTTAACAGATCCTTAAAACAAGTGAAACAACACACTGTACTGTCTAACGGAGCACAGTATCACGGAATAAGTGTGTTAGTTACTTTAATGTCACTTCCAAATCAGCAATGCCATTTGGAGCAGAACACTTAATTACAAGATGTTTGCAATTCTTGTCAAGCTGGTTTGTGTGTATCAGATGTAAGTTAGACAGCAAGCTAGAAGCGTATTACAGAAATAGGAAATTGTTGCTATCATGTCATCCTTGATAAGTGTTGTCTTGTTGACTAAGAATAATCAAACTAGATTTTATGAAAACTGACTTACCCAGAGAGCAGTAAGTCTTCATTGTCTCCACTTTAGAGGGGATTCCCCCATGCATGCACTGCAGATTTTGTCATGTTGCAGAGCGTGCATATTCTGGCTCGTATTGTCTTCAGAAAAGAAAACCAGAAGGCATGTGTTGTGCTGCAATTTAGCCTTTTTTTATTTGATTTTTCTTTTTTTTTATACTAAGCTGCCTCCTGTGTCTCTTGGGATAGTTCTGAAGACACATTTTCTGCTGAACTGAAGCTAGAAAGTCAGCTTTTGATTGAGCTTTTGATCAAGCTTTGGATTTATAGGATTGAGTTGCAAGTGTGGAAGCCAGTGCTGACCTAATCTGTTTCATCTTCTCTTCTTGATCTGCAGAGACTCCACCTGAATGATGAGAGCTGAGTTGAGCACATCTGCTTTGCACAGTGTGCTTGTCTCATCCCCTAGTTGCAGCACCCTCTTTTATGTGAACATGAGCTTGAAAGAACTACACCTGTATAAAAACTTTTTAATCAAATGTTTATTTACTTATGTCTATTACAGCCTCTTTTCATTTGTTTCCCTTTTAATGTTTGTTAATTGTCTTAAGCTTCAGAATATCTAAATTTGAGTGTGACTTATGATATGCTTTTATTTAAGAACTTCAAGGCTAACATCCAGCCCTGGGTATAAAAACACAACATGTCTAGCAAATGTAATGTCAGCTTTGATTGAAGAAGGTACCAAAATACATATGCTGTCTCCTTTGCCAATGAAGTATTGCTGCTATTTTAAGGAGCAGCTCTGATTTAGGTTGCTTAAACACTTCTGTCTTGAATGAGAAAAAAACAATGTTGGACTGTTTATATAGGACCTATAAACACGCTTGTTTTGAGGCCGGCAGGTGGAGCCCAAGATAAATAGTACTGTTTTGATATTTGCAGTTCCTAAAAGCACAACTTCACTGTAATGACATCAAGCAGGGTTGTTGAGGTGACAAAAATATACTTCTGTCAAAGCAGTGTAACTTAATAACAATGCATATGGATTCTAGAAAGGCATCTAAGTATTGAAAATATTTGTATGTCTTAATAATTGAGGCAAGTATTGCTAATTTATTCTACTGCCAAAAGTTTTTTTCCAGGCTGCTGTTTTCCGACTGACAATTTTTGTGTGAGCTTTATGCTGACCAGTAACTTTGCACAAACAGCTGCACTGAACTTGTTATTTGAAGGGAACTTGATAAATGAGCTAATGTAGCCTGAAATCCATTCATTAAAATAGTAGTTGTATGAGTGATTAATTGGTAACAGTATTTTTGAGTAATCCATTTAATTATCTGGCAGGACACCTAGTGAATACTGGGAGTCCCATCTCCTTAGTCAGCAAGAGTAGTCAGTGATGGTTGCCCATTGAAATACTGTTTTGTATCTCTGCTTTCACTATGTGTGCTTCTTTGCACTTTGTCAAACAAACCGCAGAGTTTTAAGGATTACCCACCATATTCATGCTGATACTGCAAACTGATACCTCTGACCTGTAGATCTGATGGGGGATCTTGTCTGAGCCAAGAGTATTGTTCCTGAAATAATCTGACATACTTAATATTTACATATGTCATTTGTGTTGCTCACACTGAGGAAGAGGTGAAAAGAATGAAGTTATATTTCTGTCTTTGTGAAAGAAGGACCAGTAAACAACAGTGTATGGTATTATAGTATATTTCTTGCTCCATGAAGGATTCTGTTATTGCATTTTATTTAATGTATTTTATGGACATAAAGTCATGTCTGAAGGACAGACAGTAGCATATCCTTGATAGAAGTTGTAGCCCTTTACCTTCCAAAGGACATGCAAAGTTATAACTGTAATGGAACTACTTATTAACCCAAATTGTAAGTCACTATCTTATTTTTGCAACAAGTTTGTCAACAAGTAGGCAAGAAATCACTCAATCTAAATTTACTTTTTTATGTGGCATTTTGGTAGATGTCTTAAAAAAAAATAAAAACACTTTGAGATCACCCACCTTTTATTTTAGCAAACAATCTGTCCATTTTCTTTGCTGTCCTCCAAGGAAGATTTTGCAGCTCGGGTAGGATCAGTTTTGTGCTTCCGCTTCTTTTGTGAAGACTTTCCCAGTACTAATTCAGATCCTTTTGGCACTGTCAATGTGCCTGTCATCAGTTAATTTAAAAAAAAATAAATAAATCTGAATAACTGCTGCACTTGTGGCTCTGGTTTTGGTAATAGGATCTGTAGTGTAGATCATCCATTTCCTGATATCCCTTAAGGTCAATTATGTGGAAATTAAGGAGCAGGAGAGACACTTTTTACATATATGAAAGTATGGTTAAATTTTTTGTGCAGAAGTTGCTTCAGTCACTGGCATGCTCAGATGGCCTTAGAGTTGTGGTGTTGAATTCTGCTTGTCCTCCTCCCCTCTTTGCGTACCTTGAAAGCTCTGGCATGGAAGCTCTTAGTAGCAGTAAAACAGTTGTGTGTGGTTTGTTGGTAGCATTCTGATGATTGTTTTAGCAGCTACAAGAAGTGAAGATCAGGCTGCATTTATATTACCAGAAAAAAAGTCATTTGGGCAGCACAAAATATTTGAAAGCTGGTCTGTGGTTTTGAAATAGAAAGAACATCTGTCGTGCCATCTGAGCTTGGCCAGAATTTTAAACATACCACAAGTGCTGGAAAACTATTCATCAGATGCATGCTCTGGTCCAGTATATTTTTGTTTATACCTGATGGTAAGCAATAATGCTTTCTTCTCCTGGACTTTAGTAATAGCTTGGCCTGAAGTATACTTTATTTACAGGTTTGAGAGCATCTTAAGTTTTTCCAGCTTCTGCAACAGTTTGAGTCTTATTTTCTTCTTTATTCTAAAAGAAGCGTTTAGTCTTATTGAAGACAGGGGAAAAAGGTAGTGGTACTTTTCTGATAATGAGCAGAAAATTATATAATAGTCCTTTTTTCATGTATTGGTAGCACTCTAGACTGACAGTATTTTTCCTGATGCTTGTTTCTTTCCTAATAATCTGAATTAGCCAAGCATAACTTTGAAACAACTACCATAAGAATTTTGGTAGTAAAGCATTCATTGAAATCAATTTTGGAAGTTGTGCTGTATTTATTTATTTTTATTGCGGGCTGTTAGTGAGCACATTGCAATCTTTAAGCTTCAGCCTACAAGCAAGTTTTTATTTTTATGATGTGTAGTATAATAGATCGTCTTTATTTTCTTTGTAGGCTATTGCAGAATGACCTTGAATTAAGGGTTTGTGGAAGAAGCAAGATTTAAACATCAATTTTTCAATGTGCATCCTTCTATTCAAATTTGACCCCCGACCAGTTTCAAAAAATGCATACAGGTAACGATGGTTATAGTTAAAACAGACTTGCTTCTATGATTTTTTTTTTGCCATTTCTTTTTGTAGCCAAAGTTTGAATTACAAACTCAAGTCAGTATATGTTTTCAATTATGCTTTTGTAATGTTTAATTTCATGAGTTTCTCCATTGGAGGACTTGTTGTAACCTTTTGAGAGCCCTTTGGTTTTGGACTCTATCAGAAGACTTGGGTTTTGCATTCATGGATATGTCAGACATGATGGTGATCTATAATGTCATGTAGGATAAATCCCTTAAGTATTGTAATCCAGAGTCTGAAAGTCCAGCTTTTTACTTTATCATTTAAACTAAGGAGAATCATGTGTGTTTGGGGCCTCACAGCTGTAGCTGTACCCTTCTCTGTAGTAGGGTAGATACGCTTAGGGCTTTCAGTTTGAAACCAACAATTTGAATTTGGAAGTAATAGTCAGGCAGTAGAGCAGAAGTGTTGCATTTATTAACCACTCTGTATTATTTTATCCTGTCTTAATTTGTGCTGGTCAGTCTTGTAAGCCAAGAGACAGTACACAATTACACACATGGTCTACTGTGAGGTGTCCCTGCCCATGACAGTGGTTGAAACTAGGTAATCTTAAGGTCCTTTCCAATCCAAACCATGCTATGTTTCCCCCTCCCCCAAATCTCCTTGCAACTAAAATTTTATGTCGAAATTTTATTTCAGTAAAATTAATTAAAATTTTAGGTAATTAACTAATAGTCATGTGTATGAAACATTTAGCCAAAAGCTTAAAACAAAAATAAGCATCCAGGCTTCCAGGTGAGTTTTACTGGATGTGTTCATATAATACAGTGAGTTTCTCAAACATTGAGTTTCCTGTAATAATTTTTTCTTATTACAGTCCTCAATTTTGAAAGTTCATATCCAACATCAGTATCTTTGAGTACATGTAATAACACTTAAGGCCAGTAAGAAGACTGTAGAGTTCTACTGCTTTCTGTATTTATACATACTGTACAGGTTCCATGTTGCTTTGTGGGAAATAAGTATTGGCATTCATCCAGAAACTGTCAGTGTCAGTATGTGCAGCAAATCATTGTGCTTCTCATTGACTTGTTTTTCTGCCCTTTTGTATTGAAAAGCAGATGCCATTCTATAGGAAGAAAGGAAATGAGAACCAAAACCTCAATTGTCCATAGAGTGCATTCCTTTCTGCATCTGGAATCTCATTTAAGAAGGTTTTTATTTATGACGTGACTGGTGCTGAATTAATATATCCATTTATGTGGTCTGACTTACTTTGTGTTGCTAGTTAGCAAAAGACAGATTCATCAATTTTATGCCTCTTGGGAGAATCCTTTGGATGTAAACTGTAGTTGTTTGCCAAGTGAACTTTCTGCCATGATCAATATTCAGAAGTAAAACTTACAGTAGTTGCTTGCTATAAAAAATTGCATGAAGATTGAAATTATTGATTTATAGGAGAAAAGAACTTCTTGTCAGTGTCAAAACAGAATACTTTTGAGATGTTTTTGCTCAAATTTGGGAGTATTTAACTATATTTAACATTCTCAGCACCCTTTAAGCTATGTCTTGCTCTATACCTCAGAGACGAATTACTCTGAGCCATCTGTTTTGGTGGTAGGTGCCAGGCCATAGTGCTCTTGGTGTCTGATTTTAGCATCAAATGCGTAACTTTAGTTCGCCTTTTTCATTAGCACACCATAGCTAAATCTTTCTGCTTTTCTTTATTCAAAAGTTCTTTCTTAAATTGTTCCTAAGGTTTTTTTTCACCCTCGCCTCTGCTTTCTGAAGGACATTGGTTTGAGTATCAGTTTGGAATAGCACCCAGCTTTCCTAATTCTGTGAATAATATTACAGCTATTAGACCAATTTAGTCTTTTGCTAAGTATAATTTTTCCTGACAATTGGTGTGTGTTGCATTGTGCTATAACTCTGTATATTTCACTGTGAGGTCCTGGAACAGTTTTCCTGAACAAAAGGTCATTCCTTTACCTGCAGGCATACCAATTTGTCTGTTCACATTAAAACAGGCATCTGCATCTACTTTTTTTGCTTTCTTCTACTTTGCATCTCTAACTAAAAGTAAGTGTCTGAAATACACATTAAAAGTTTAAAAGACAAACTGCATATCGTTGACAATTTTCTTGTAGCCAGTAAACTTTCCCAAGCTAAGACATGATGTCCTTCGCACTTAAGAGAATTTTCCATACAGGTAGACTCTGAGTTCTAGAACAGTACATTGGCCAATTTCCATGAGCACCTGATTAAGCAAAAAGCTTAAAGTTCACCTTTGTGATATGCTAATGAATCTGTCTTCTTGTACCCTTGCATCTTGCTCCTTTTTCCTCTGTCTTCTCTCTACAAGCCTATTTGTAGTAAAGTTTAGTGTGGTGTAACAGGCACTTTATTGTAGTCTGTTATTGTTGTCAAAGGTAACAAGCTGCCTTTACATCTTTGTGAACTATCCTGTGTGCGCCTTACAAGCAAATACATATTTCAAGCTTCAAAGCTGTAATCAGAGTCTCTTTTATGGAACTGAATTACATTGTAGGAAATTGCTTTAATGGGATGATTTTATATGTTTTCATCTCTGCCTCAACATTAAAATAAATCTTAATATGTAAATACTAATACAGTTGAATTAGTTATAAAAATAGCTCAGTAGGCTTTTTGCGATTTGTTAGAAGATGAGGGTCACTTAATATTGCTCTCTTACAGTGTGATTATGTTTCATAAAAGACAAAATGAAGCTATTTTGGTAATAGCCATCCTGTATATGAGCTTTGTGCTAAACTTAGGAGTCTGTGTATTAAACTTGAGATGCAGACTATTCAGTCACACCAGAAAAACTTTGCTTATTTTTGGTATTTAGATAGTATAAACAAACTGTGGTTTCCTGTTGAGAATTATTGAAGGCAAAATATAATTGGAGCCTCAGAAAATGAGAAATGCACTTCAACCAAACTAGTTTTTAACAGTAGAGGTGCTAGTTTAAATAAAAATCTGTAAAAGGAAGATGCCTGCTGTAAAGGAGGATATTCAAGCAAGATGACAGATTTGGTAAACCAGCTGAAAGCCTATAGAATGAAGATTAGAATCAGCTAGAAGGAGAAAAATAACGCAAGTCTGAAAGGAACCATGTTATGAGTATTTGGCATTGGAAAGATAAAAATGTACATACGCTGTGCTTTCCAACAGATGCTATCTTTGTTGGGCAAAATACTAAGCATCTTTCTTACAGAAGAGATGGCATTGAAGTATTAGCCTAATTATAATTCTCCATCTGTGTTTCTAATGTGCAACTGGCACTTCATGATTGTGTTTTAAAACATTGTATTAATGAAGAGATGAATTTTCAGGAAAGTCCAGAAACCTGCAGAAAATGTCAGTACATTTGAATGCTGAGTGAAGTAATGAGACTTCATGAAAATTGATTCTGATGTTGTGGCTTAAAAATTAGAATGCAAATTGTATGGTCTAGCTTCACTTTACAGTAGCAAACTTGGCTTCTGCTGTGTGAATGTAATTGACATGCAGCTGGTAGGAGGAACTGACAGTGAAGAAGATACGAAGGTTATAGGAACTGGTTAAGAAAATCTGCAGGTTTCTGAAAGGTGGCATTTCATTAAAATTAAATATTAAGTGACATAGCTGGAGAGAATGAGGAGAGCTCACAATCTTGCAATTGAAATAAAGGTGAGTCATGTTATGGGTAATAATGAGCAGGACTTTGGAAGCACTGGCTGTTGGATCACAGCATGGTGTGGTGAAGTTGTCCGCAAGTATGTCTGCAGTCACCTGTTGCCCTGAGTCTCCAGCACATGGCTTGCCTAAGGTTACAGTTGTCCTCTGCCTTTTACTTGGATCAGTCAAATCCATTACCTTTCACTTTTCCCCCTTTTTTTTTTTTTTTAATTTTAATTAAAATTTTTTAATTTTAATTAAAAAAAAAAAAATTGAAAAAAGACTGATGGAAGAGCAATATCAAATAAAAGCTCATCTGCAGATTTGAAAATGGCAGTCTGAATGCTGATTCTCAGCATAGAAACCCAGTAACCCCTATAACTCAAGCTTTTATTTGGATACCCTACATCTATTTGATGTTGCAGTAAGTCATTAAGTATAGTTTCTGACTGTCTTCCATTGCTTTTGAATAACAGAAATTCTGAACTTTCAAAAGATGGATGAGCACAGTCAGATTAGCCTACATTTTATTTCTAGTCTTCCAGTACTAACACTGCTAATGAATTTCAGTAGGGCTGCACCTCTGAGACTGTCAGAAATTTCTCTCTGTAATGGGTACTTACAGACAAAAGCATCTGACTTGTATCTTTGAATCACATAAATAGAACTTTAGGTGTAAAAGTTAGATTAAAAAATACTGTGACTACATGATCCTAAGTAATGATCTAGTAAAAAGATACACTCAGATTATTTTTAAATATAAATTACCTATGAATCTGTGGGTTACCTGTAAATTTTCTTTAATTAAGCTGTAACTTCACATGCTGAGGAATTGCATAAGCAATCTTTATTCAATCTCTTGTGTTGTATGTATTATTCTCTGAAAATCATAGCTGTCTCATTCACACAGGATAGACTTGCTGACTGTCTCAAGACAATGAGAGAGAAGGCTGCTGTCAGAAGTCATGTGACTTTTACACTGAATGATAAAAGTGAGATGTGAGGGTAAAGGATGGTTTCATACTTAAAATGAGTTTGTGCTGTGGCAAAAATTGTATTTTGTTCCTGCCTGTACCGACACATTCCTATTTGTAAGTAATAGTATCTCTTTCTTCTTGTGTTCTACAGGCTTATTCTAGCAGCTAATAGAGATGAATTTTACCACAGACCATCCAAATCGGCAGAGTTTTGGGACAGCAGCAATGAGATCCTTAGTGGTATGTATGTCTTTTATGGAAACCACTTGAACCAACAATTTATAAGGGAATTATGGCCTAGATTTTTGGGCTTGGGGTGGTAGTGTTGCATTTCTAATAAGAAATATGCTTCTTCCCTATACTTCTGGGGAAAACGTTGTAAATTTGAAAGATGAATTGTGCTCCTGTTATCTTATTTGTGATTTTATATCTTGTAGGTGGTTTCCAGTTTTACATTAACTGATTGCGGTATAAGCAGTGCAGTGGAAATATATCAGATTAATTTGTCTGTTAGAAACTATTAGTTTAGCTTTGTCAGATATACTGAAA
Source organism: Psittacus erithacus (assembly GCA_009867235.2). NCBI lineage: Eukaryota > Metazoa > Chordata > Aves > Psittaciformes > Psittacidae > Psittacus > Psittacus erithacus. The sequence goes on along the minus strand of WYDI02004195.1, from coordinate 251,322 downwards.
TACATCTTAAAATAGGTGGAATTAGTTATTCCACAGATTCAGTGTCTGTAATAGTGATTCAAAATCATTAAACCAAGCCTCAAGAAAGTGAAAACTTTCTAGTTTCTTATTGGTTAATAATTTATAGGCTTCAGAATAATTTTAGTTATTGATCCATCAGTTTATTAGTTTTGCTATCTACATTTTGCTAAAGTGATAGTACACTCATTCAGCTGTCTGGTTCTCCTTTGTAGGGAATCAAGCTGTGTTCATTTTTAAGTATAATCAATACTTCTGCCTTTTCTCAGAAACAGAAATGAAGCTGTGGAAGACAAAGCATTGCTTAAATGCCAAGTTTTGACTTTGCCAATACTCTTTGACAATGTTATGTCTTATTGTCATTGTCAGGGAGACCTGAGAGGATAAATTACTCCCACTACACTACAACTCCTTTGCTTCTGATGTTCTGGCTGATGTTTGTTTTGTGCCAGACATTCTGGATGCTGCTTCCTCTGCTATGTAGCAGTTTAAAACAAACAAACAAAAAGCTATCTTGAAATTGAAGGGTCCTGAATTTTTGTCTTTTGTACCCTTGTCAGGTCTGTCTGTATTTGGCATAAGAAACTGGTATATTCTCCATGCAGGGGGTGTGTCTGTGGAGGTCCCATGAATATATGGGGTATAACTGCCTTTGAGTTAATAATGTTATCTCAAATAAAAGCAGCAAGTTGGAGCAAAATAAATCAAATTTCTTCTTTGTGTGACTTAAAAATGAAAAGAATATTTTGCTCTTAACAGCCATTTCAGAAAATAGAAATATGTAATCACTGGGCATTGGTCAACAAAGCTTTATGGTTTCCTTTTGTGTGCTTTTCAGTTAAGGTAGAGAACCAGTAATAAAAGTATTGTGTAAAGATGTGGTATGGCTGAACTCGATACTGAAGTTTTGGATGCTGAAGAAATGAAGGAGTTTCTGAATAAGTATCCAAAACCTGTTATTTTGATCTTCAAATGATGATTCAGAATTAAAAGGTTTCTGAGAGCGTACATATTGTATTGAACTAGTCCTTGGTTTTCCATTAAATGCTTTTAACATGAGCTCATTACAAATAGGTAGTGGTTTTGTTGGTTGGGTTTTTTTAACCTGTACTCTCTTTCAAGAGTTTGTGGTTGTCTACACTTTTGTGGGTCCTCCCTTCTCAATGTAAATTACTATAACCAGAGTCCAAGATTTTTATCAGTTTCTTAGCTAACTCTAAATTTTTCTGTTTGTGTGAATTTAAACTTTCAGATCACATTAATCTTCTGAGATTTTCTTTTGAGCTAAGAAGCATTCTGAGCCTACTTAGTTTTATATGTATTTTAGCATATAGGCAAAGCTTATAATTTTGCCTTTACATTTAATTTTCACATTCTGTCTCATGAATTATTGCAGTAACTTGGTAAATGTGTGGTTGTGCAGAATTAGAAAGCAGATAATTTAAGAGGGCTGACCTCACTTGTCAAGAAAGACAGTCTTGGACCTCCTGCATTTTATGTAGCCTGATCAAGACTCAAGATTTGCATTAGCAAATTACAATTTAATCTTGAGGGGGTTTTTTGTGGTTGTTTGTTGGGGTTTTTTTTTATGTATTGTAATAGCCTAACTCTTACTTATTTCATTAGGTCTGGATATGGAGGAAGGAAAAGAAGGTGGGACGTGGCTGGGAATAAGTAAGAAAGGCAAGCTGGCAGCCCTGACAAACTATATGCAGCCAAAGACTGATCAAAATGCAAAAGGAAGAGGTATGAAGGAGTAGAAATAGAAAAAGAAGACAGTGAACAAACAAGATCTAGTGTCCCAGAAAAATAGTGATGATTACAGTGTAAATTTTTTTAACACCACTTTATGGACAAATAAAATGGTTATTGTGCTGTAAACAGAATTTGTGAACGGATGAGTTTGAATTACCTGCATGGTATTCAAAGCTTGACTTGGATAATGATACTTTAATCAAGCAGGCAAAATTAAAACAAGATGTAGTGCCTAGAGCCTGAAGTTACATTTGAACAAGAAATGCAGCACCAACTGTCTTCTCTTGAAAGTGATTCTAATTAACAGTCAGAACAGCTAGACAAGCATTGTGCTAGATTTACATTACAGTAGACTTTTTTAGATGTATATGTTGTTCAAACACCCAAGTCAGGGAAACAGTGCAACCTGGATTACACTGGAGGTTAGCCTGAGATTACTGTAGTCCCTTCTCCCTTACACATTGATAAATTGGAGGAGCAGAAATAATAAAAAAAAACCTCTTCTGAAAGGTAACATCTTCGGGGGGTTTCTACAGTAAAAATAGGTCTGTTTGTCATATGGTGCTGTGTTGGGAACATATTACAATGGTGAAACATGTAACACAGAGAAACAAATGAACCCTGTAATTTTGTATTTCATTTTAGGGTCATGTGTGGGGTAAATGAAGCACAACAAGAAAGAGCTGGCAAGGTGGAAGGAGAGGAAAGGCCCATCCAGTATAGAATAGTTAGTAAATATGAATTCTGTAGAAGTTTTGACCAGAGCTTTTGACTGAATTCTTCAAAGTAGAAGTCAAGCTCTTAACGTGAATATGATACAATGCTTTAAGACTTCTAAAGGCTGGTTGGTTGGTTTGTTGTGAGTTTTTGGTAGGTGCTTTTTTCCCCACTGTTGTACCTTGTTGGTAACAGGAATCTTGTGTCTTACTGCTTGTTATACCAAGTCTGTCAGAATAGTGAGTTCATGCATGTAAGTTGCTCTGTGTACTTCCCTTTCTTAGGTGCTCTTGTGACAAACTTTTTGACTGGAGATCTGGACAGCTACACTTACTTGAAGAAAGTCTCAGTAGAAGGACATCTTTACAATGGATTTAATTTATTGGCAGCTGACTTGAAGTAAGCCTATAAAATGTGATGGGTCAAATGTCAAAGGGAGAAAGATAACAGCAATGACTTTCTTAGTACAGAAGTATAACAGTACAGCAACCCCTCACAGACTAATGCTAGCACTCTTCTTTTTTTGCTAATTGGTGTGTAATGTCCTAATGTTACTCTACTCATAACTTTTTTTATATTTTCATCTTTCAAACACTGGAGGCTATCTTGTATTCTGTTCATTGCTTCCCGCAAAACTTCTTATGGCTCCCTAATAGGCCATAGTCAGTCTTTACCCTGACTGCTGTGTGGCTTGTGTCTTGGAGAAAACAAAACCTTGGCTCCATAATTTCTCAGATTTCTTTTTTTTCCTTTTTTCCTCTGAGAGGTTGCATGCTCTGCAGCAGGATCAGAACAGCTGAAAGCTTTCAAGCCATTATTCCTGTCAAGTGGCTGTATCACTAATCTTTGCTGAAACATTAAAAAAAATCATCGTATAACAAATACTTTAACTTCAAGTTCCTGTAGCTGAAGAAGGGACCTTAGATACTTTATTATAGTCAATATGGCTGGCACAATGCTTTCCACTGCACATGCATGTGTGTGCTTGCAAATATACATGCTGATTTTTCTTTGCATTATCCCTGATTCAGAAGAATGGAAATACAGGACTAAAGTCATCTCCAGGCTATATATCAACGCTCAGTTAGATGCATCCTTCGTGACTATAAGCAGGTATAAACTGTGAAGAGCACACTAATGCTTTGGTATACTTTCTGCAGAAGCATTTATCTTAGTAGACAACCTGATGGTGCAGGGCCTTTACCTGTTCATCTTTTCTGCATGCTTCTGGGAAACCGCATATGCTTAAAGCAGAAGGGCACAGCATTTTCTGTTTTCAGTGAAAACAACTTCTAGGACTCAGTCACTGATTGCCCTGTGTTTACATTTTTCACTTTCTGTATCAGACCACCTTCAGCTGGTGGCTCAAAATTCCCTGTTATTTCATCATCTTTTCAGTCCCACTTTCCTGCAAGTGTTTTGTCTTTTTTTTAGGGAAGTTCTTTATTTCAAATTCTGCCAGGCTGTTTGGTTTTTTTTGGTTTTTTTTTTAAATTGGTATGTTATGATGGGAAAGTGAAATGAAACTCATGTAGGCAATCAAAGTCTAAAAGGTGAATACAGAAAGGCAAGTATGTGCCGCCTCTGAAGGCATGAGGAGTGCCTGCTTTAAAGTGAGCATATATGTTATGTATCCAGAAGCTAGTTACGCAACGCAGGGTTTGCTGCTTTTATGTTGCTTTTACACTCTGCTTTATTGAAGTTCATTATCCCACCAGAGACTTCTCAATATTTTTCTATTGCTTACATTATTTTTTCACCATGGCCAGAGAATTTGACTCTGTGCTCTCTGCTGCATATTGCTTCCTGGCTGGCCTTCCAAAGCTGGAAGGCTATCTATAACTGAAAAGATAACAGAAGAAATAGTCTTAATATATTTTCAAGCAAACTTGATGTTCATAGCAAGCAGTAAGTAAGTTTGAGTTTCTTTGTTCTAATATAGGTAAATAGAATAGTCATAATGGCTGCTAGTATAATGTTATTAAAATAGGTTAAATGGACATTATTTGTTAAGGCAATTATTCATATGTTGTTTCTGTTTGTTTATTCCTCCATGCAGGGCTGATAGGGGATTGTATGCTCAACTGAATAGTCTTCCTGTGGTGATGCAGGTCATAATTCCTTGCTGGGTATCACTCTCAAAGCTGTATGTGTTGATTAACTTCTCCATTTTAACACATCCTTAGCCTTGGATACTCTGAAATGAAATTCTTGCCAAGCTAATGATGCAGAGCAATTCTACAAGAGATATAAACTTGTCATTTTAGGAAATTAGAAGTACTCCTGTGAGAAATATAAATGGAAGCTATACTGTGTAAATAGAAAATGTTATTGTGGTGAATGCTATTTTGTTGGACCATGTTACTGTTCAAAGTAAAGATTGAAGACTGCTTTTAACGTGTATTAACAAATAGTGATTGGCTCTGTTAGAATGGTGGAAAATGGAGAGGAAACTCGAAAGTGTAAATGAAGCGCTGTTGGGAAGGAGTATATCTGAGCACATGATGCTGAAGGCTGTAAGCAGCACATTGAGATTTACAATGTTTGTGTTTTCAGGTAAACATTTCAGGAAAAGAAACTTGTATCTTCTCTCTGTTATGATGATGACAATGTGCTAAATGATACAGGTGCAATGATGTGAGGAGTGATGGAAACAACCATATGGGTTGTAAAATTGCATTCATTTCCACAATTTGGTGTGACTTTATTTTAAATGTGCATGGGTTTTGGCACTTTTAGTATGATCTGTTTGCTCTGTGGTATCTCATGATGTCAATTTTAATGCTGTTCATTTCTGGTTTAAGAAGAACACTGTATTGATAAAAATGCTCAGTACTTTTCTCATCTTTTCAGTGTCTCATCTGGCTATACCTGCTGAGTAGAAGTTATGAATACTTATCCCATTATCCTAAGTGTACTTTTATGTTGAATGTATGGCATATGGCAAACTGTATTTGGAGTCTTGTGTGGCTGCAAAATTAGCTTTTAAGAAGGCAGTATTGCTACTCCTTCAATTTTGACTGTCAGTTGGTCAGATTAGAGAGGAACAAGATTATCGGAGGTCTCTTAAAAAATGTCTGCTTAACATCCAGAGCAGTTTTCTTTCTTTCTCCCTTTGTGATGTCTGAAGTAATAGTGAGCTGGTTTTGTCAATGACTGGGACAGCATTTCTCTTGGGGGAACCTCTATTTATGTCCAAGAAATCTAGTTGCTACAGTCATTCAGACTTTTGTGGGTGTCTCAATACTTGCATTAAGGCTGTTGTGGCAGCCTCGCGCTTGTATTCCATCTGGCCAAGTATGTGATACAGGCTGCCCTGAAGGACAAACTGAACTGGCAGCTTGTTGTCACTCTCCCAGCAAGTTTAGGGTCTCTGACAAGTTGCCAGTGAAAGCCCATATTGTTTATGTGCAATAAGATTCCTGTGTAATAGGAGTGAATCACTTTCTCCATGAGGAAGAGATGAATTGTCCCTAACAAAAAGAAGTGGAAGGAGGTGCAGGAAAAAGTCTTTCATGTAACCTTTTCTGCTTTCCCCTGTGACCAGCAGTTTTCAACCCCTCCAGGGGAAATGTAATAATTTATATGATTACCTGCACTGACTAATTTGGTAATGTATTGAAAATAGAGATTACATACTAGAACTCTCTGATCTGGAGAGTGAAGTTTGGCTAATAATAGGTTTTAGGACTGAGTTCCAGTTGAAACTGCAGATCCCTCAAAACAATGTGGTTGGGTTGTGTGTATGGGGAGGGGAATAGATGCATGAATATACAATATGTAATACATGTTTTAAAGTGTTTGTTTATTATGAGACACTATATAAATTTTTTTTTCCTTTTTTAATGCAGAAATCTACAGCATTATTGAGATAAAAGCAAGCTGAAGAAAGTGTTTGGGGGTTAACTGAATGGTTCATAGTGTAGGGCCTCGTAAGATTAAAACACCTGAACAGTGTGACCAGGTTTTGGGAACAGGGGCTGTCTTACTCAGTATGATTATCAGTACAAGGCTGTGTAGGAGGGATTTGATTGCTCTCCAGAGATTAGGATCCTTACCCGTGAAAAGTGAGATGGGGTCAGGCTGCTGGTGTGAAAAGAATGTAGATGGACAAGTCCTCATGATTGCTCTTTAAGCTCATTTGCATTTCTTCCCATGCATTGTCTGTTCTAATACCACTTTCTGTGGTACATCAGTCTTGCTGCTTGTGACTTCCTCATGCAAATGAGGTGTCCAGGTACTTCACTAATGTTTTCTGTACTACCACCTTTGAAATATTTCTGCGTACATCCTCAGTCATTTGCAAGTCTAATGAGAGGGACAGTCCAATGTCAAGAGAAGGAAAAAAAACTTCTGAGAAACTTCTTTATTTTATCTCTTCCCTCTGGTGTCAGCTTCTGCCTGGCTCAAAAAATTAGGACACCAAAGAAATATTTAGGTGCTGACAGTAAAATCAGAGTACTGCTTCAAAGCAGATTTTGTATGCTGTGAGTATCCAGCAGTATTCTTTTCACCATTGTATTTGATGGTAGAAGAAATATGTACAAAAAATGTTTGGGCTTTTTAGTTGGTGGTTTAGTGGTTGCTTGTTTGCTTTTAGCTTCAGAACAGAAAGAGTTTTCGGATTATCTCATGAACATTGAAGAGAAGAGAATCTGTGAACCATACTGGTCAGTTGAAACTACTGATTGGCATTTCAAGCTGCCAATTTCATCTTTTGTCCTTGCACAAAAAGTACATGCACACATTATTCATAAAACTATACAGTGTCCTTGTCTGTAAAATATTCCTCCTGTTAGAAGATCAGAGCTCAGTGCACAGAAGAGTGATACCTTGGTGATAACCACACCCTGTGGAGCTTTGCTGCCTCACCACTTTTCTTCTTTTCCTTTCTGTCTATATTTTTGCTGAACATAACTCAGCCACCTTGAAGTTGAAACAGGGCATTGGTGCAGGAGGATGTTGCTTATATTTTGTCAGCATTAGGAAGTAATTGTGGCAAACTGTGTGTGGCTTCCATGTTGCTGTGAAGAGCCCATTACTACTGACATTTATACTCCTTAGAATATTTCCTAGAACTTTTATTATTGCTTACATTTTTTTGTTAGAATTATGTATTAGGAGCATAATTTTTATGTAGTTTTACTTTCTTCTCTTTCTGCTGTCAGCTATGGTTGGGATTTAAAAAAATAAAAGTCTACTGGGTCCTATTGTCATCACTTTAATTATGCCTTTATTCCTTCTTCAGTGAATTTGGTACCTATATGTGTGAAGCTGGGAAGAGAGGGAGTCTGAGCCCAGGCCAGGATTTTGAGGCTATTGCTGTGATCAAGCTTCAGTAATTTTTTCCTCATCTTGGCTTCTGCCTTGATGTTGAGTACTGAGTACTTGTAAACAGTTGGAAGAGAGATGGTGGAGCCAAATGCTGAAAGAAAGAGTAGCTGACTGGCACAGTGAACTAAATTTTGGAAGTATCTTCATTTCAGAAGTCTCTTGGAAAGCTTTACTCTTTTGACAGAAGACAGCAGCAGTGTTGCAGTAGAGGTAAGTTAGAGGTAATAGAAAACACACATCAGGAAGAATGTGGAATGTAGAAAAAAATAAGTTACAGACATCCTGAATTAGAGACCCTGCAGTTTGTATGTATTCCCCATCTTTTTGTTCAACTGCAGGCGAGCTTGTTAATGAATTTGTCAGTCACAAGAATCGCAGCATAGATGCTAGGTAATACTCTTTAACATAAAAAGCAGTTGCTGGAGAAAGTCAGTAGTGCCTACTTGTTCAGCATGCAGTCTCGTTTATGACAGAACTTGTCTTATATCTGTGTTCAAGGGCTTCCTTGGGCTATTTGTCCAAGTTTATATCTAAAACTCCATCTTTTCAGACTCAGGTGATAATAGTTGCTCTGATCTTTTCTCTTTGTAGACCACCTACAGCAAGTACAGCTTCGACAATTTGAAAAGATAATATTTAATGCACCAATAAAATAGTCTGTGTAATTACTGGTGTCTTAACTGAAAACAAAACAAAACTAACTGTGATGACCTTAATTTTGCTTTATTTGTTTAAATAGATTACAAGCATTTCATGTATTCTAATTCCTACTTTACTTGCACACTGCTTTTTCTTTTCTCCTGTTTATGGAAAGTGCAGTGTCCCAGTGTATGCTGAGTATAAAACTTCTTGTATCCTAGCATGTGACTGGGACCAAGAAGTCAGACTGATCTATTAATGATAGCTCAACTCAATGCTGTCCTTTTTAGCTGCCAGGGGATTCAGTCCTTTGAGCTGTTGATCCTTTGAACTCCATTCTTTTTTTTGTTCCTGTAAGGTCCCAGGCATCTCAGGTATGTAGCTTAGTATTTGCAGTCAAATAAAATATTACTTGATTTCTCTGGCTAGCTAAAGGTTTTTTTTCCTTCTCCTTGAAGAACTGACAGAATCCAGTGAAGGGAAGAGTGTATGGGCGTCTTATATTTGAAATTTTAAACGATTTGTAATAGTGTCCATCTACCTTAAAGGCAAAGTATCTTGGTTGTGTAACTAAAGCAGCTAGTAATGCAAAAAAGAGTCAAAGACTTTTTATTGCATGTAGCATGACTATAAAAATGGTTTCAGAAATATAAGCTTTGCTCGTTTTTCTGATACAAATATTTCTGTAGACTCATATACTAGCAAAAAGTTTGCTGAACCAGCTTAATAAGTGAATATTTCATTACATTTTCCCCACTCTTCCAGTAATTTATTTCTAATACTTAAGCTTATTCAACAAAGAAAATGTTACCCATGTGGTGAAAACAGCTGTTGTTTTGATTGCTGTTTTTACCTGCTCAAGAACAACCTATACCTTTTATGCTATGTAAGTTTTAGTACAGAACTTGTTTGCATCTGAAGGAGTCTCAAGAAATAGAAGGGAAGTTCAGGTTGTTCTTAAAAGAATTCTTTCTCAGTTCCACCTGTACTTTTAAGCAGCGTTTTCTCATATTCATTAAAAACGCTGTATTTCTCTGCCTTAGTGTGTTTAAAGATCATGATTTAAAAAACCCTTTTGTCTCTAATTAAGAAAATACAACACTTTTAACAGATTCCATAAATAAGTCGCATACAAAAGTTAATATGTGGTAGTGGAACAGAAATTTGCATCTCGAGACATTAAGGAAAGAAAATTGTGGTCCTATCTTGTGTTTTCTTTGTACTTTGTTTCAGCAACTTTTGTTGTGGACTATCTAGGTATTCCCAATGCAAATACTCTAATTGGAGTAAAGAAACAAATGATTTGCACTAACATACTTCTATTGATGGACAAGAATATTTTACTGAATCACAGATAATACATTTCCATGAGAGCTCTTGCAGAGACTAGTAGAAAACTTTAGTATGTAAGAATTAGGGGTAGAATAGGAAAGGAACAATTGGTATTCAGTGCCCTGATGAAATTAAAGCATGATTCTGATGTGAGCAGTCACTTGTGGAGAGTTGGGGTGGTCAGTGAAGAGTCTTGAGATCAGCATAAGGTAAATGTGGACAAGGATATTAATATTGAAAGTAAAAACAAAGATGAGGAAAATAGATGTCTTTTAAGGCACAAGAGGAAAGTTCAGAAAATGCCACATCTCTTTTAACAAGTAGGTAAATTGTAAATTCAGTAACTGAGAGCTCTTCATGATATTTAACAATAAAAGCAACAAAACACAAATACCACCTGCTATAATTACTGTCTTTGAGCTATACTGGAATACTTGCATGTATTTCTGTAAGGCACCAGGAAAGTATCAAGTCTGCAGGAGGGACAGAGGAGGAGAGACAGTTTTATTTTTATTGCGTGGGGTTTTTTTGTATTCCTCCTCTTGCCTCTTCTGACTTGTATAATTAATATTTCCCTCTTTTTTTGGCTGTCTTGCAGAGGATGCTATGGAACATCTTTCAGAATAGCTTTTTAAGAAGAATATAACCAGCTAAATCAATGCTGTTTTGCTTGTTATTAAAGTTTGAGTAGTGGATGCTGAACTTATGCAGAGCAATTTAACTTCTAGTACGTTGTTAATGAGATTGCATTCTATATACTCTTATTTGCATCGGGGCACAGATATGTGGTTTTATCTTAGGAAAAAAATGAGCTGGAAATGGCTTCTCTACTGCATTATGTTTTATGCTATTCAATCCAAATTCAGTCTTAACTGCATGTTTTGGGTTTGGGTTTTGGGGCTGTTTTTTGTTTGTTTTTCATTTAGAAAGTCTGCTCTCTAAGGAGCTAGAGCTTGGAGGACATTAAAAGCTGAACTGCAATCAGAATGCATTTGTAAGTAATTTGAGTAGGACACTTTTCCACTGTGAACAAGTAAATCACTGGAGCGAAATTTAATATTATATAGATTCATGGCTGTGTCCTGGCAAATTTATTTAAAAACCCCACCAACTGGTAGCAATCTGCGGAATCACTGTTTCATGTCAGCTGATGGGATTGAGGGATGCTGAGAGTGAGCCATCTAATGGCAATCCATTTCCCATGCTCCATTTCCCACAAGCACACAAAGCTTATTGACTTTATTTTTTTTTTCTTATCAGTTGGTTTGGTGTTTGTGTTGTCAGTATCAGTACAACAGCTTAAAAAGCTATGCAATTCAGATATGCTGATTTCACCTCTGCCAAGTGAGAGTTACTTCCAGTGTTGGAAACTGTCTTTGTATGTCATGTGAGATCCTCTGCCCTGTTACACTGTGCACAAGAGAGTGACTGCTGAAACCAGTACCTGCCATTAGAGAGGGAGTTTACAAATAGTAAAATTATCTGACAACAGCCTGAAAATGGTCACTTCAAGGACCCAGACGTGCCCTATGACACTACCAGAAGTGGGCCTCAAAATGTGTTTCTGTTAGGTAAAATGGCCTGGAGTAGTCAGCCTCTTAAAATGTGGTAATGATTCAGTAGAGATGATGGGGAAAAAGTTACTTGCTGTGATGACATCCTTTTGTTTTAACATGCCTCCTATCCCCAAGTAACTAAATTGTCAGTCATTCAAAACCATACAGGTTTTTGTCATTAGGCTTGGCTACTTTCCATGCAGCAGTTCTGGGATTTTACTGAATTTTATTATAGTTATGATTAAATATAATAATGTAATCTCTGACAGTGATACAGGTAATTCAGTATTTTGTGAGGAGGAGAGTAATACAACTCATCAATCTCAGGCCTGTGGTTTCATAGGAGTAGCAGTGGGAGAACATCTTGCTGTGTTTGACAATTGCATTAAATTAGAGTGTAATCAAACATAGAAGCTGATGGTTTTTTTCAAGGAGAAATTCTTATTTATATTTTTCAGTACCACCAAAGGAGATGTAATTTGCTACTATGGAAACAAAGGAGAACCAGAACCTGTTTTCCTAAATGCTGGTAGGTTTTCTTCAGAAAAGTCTGAATAGTACGTTTTGTTATTTTAAAGGAATCAGAATGCAGCTGTATTGCTCTAGCAACCTAGCTACTTAAGCTTTCTCTTCACTAATTTTATTCTTTAAAAGAAAAAAAAATCCTTAAATTCATTTAAGATTTTACTAAAAATAATCAGTAAAAAATCAATAGTTTGTTAAAAGCTTCTATCCATGACAGTGTAACCACAGCTGGTGGAATGCTCCTTAGGTAACTGACTGAAGGACAGAAGTCTGTCTTGAGGAATGGAATTTTCAAAGGTTCAGGGATTTGACCCTAAATCTCTTTACCCAGTAGTGTGAAGGGCAGAGTGTGACTGTGCTCCCTTAGGAGCAGAGTTGGCTTAATTGCATTTTTAATGTGTTTTATCAGGTGTATATTCAAAATCCAGTGCTTTGCTAGCAACTATAGAGAACAGTACTCCAGAATTCATTACCAAAAAGCCCATTTAAATGGACAAGGACACACAGAAAGCTCTGAGCAGCATAGCTGGCTGATAAGTTTATGACAGTGGCTTATTTTGCCTGCTTAGGTTAATGGCCAACATGTTGCTGCTAGTAGGCAAATAGCTACTGTTGCAATCACAGCATAAATTCTTGGAAATAGCTGTTAGATTTTGTACAGCTACAGGCACAAAATAAGTTCTAATACAAATACTTAAAAACCCCAATCTGGCTGCTTGTTGTAATTAGAAACTGAATCACAGATTTTAGGTATCTGTAGACTGTAGCAAAGATAGTTTCCATGCTTCAAAAACTAATTCCTTTTCTGTGTATGTGGCTGTCTTTAGGGAGAGATGAGGTTTGTTAATCTTTGTGCTTAGTTTGGATTGTAATGAGAAATGTAGTGTACTTCTACAGGGAAAGCTCCTTATCAAATTTTGCTTAGTAGTGGTTTTCAAGAGTAATATCAGAGTCAAAAGTAAACTGATTAATGTGGCTAACCTGGAGAAGACTACACTGCAAAAAATGTATATGGTTCTGTTGTAGCTTTTTCACAGTTTGGCAAAACAGAGGTTAAAAGTAGCTGCTGCGGTCAAGTAAAACTGTGAAACAAAGTACTGAACGTTAGCACAGAAAAGAGCCTAAGCACAGCTTAGTGCAAGATAGATGCCTGCTGTAGTTTCCTGTTTAGGAATGGGGCATGTGTTTTAGAGCTTACCTGCAGGAAAAGATTACCTGGGGGATCACCTAAACATTAATAAAATTTGTGAAATCTGTAATGACAACTGCAAATCACCAAAATACCCCTTGCAATTAAATTGATTTCCACCACCACCACCTTCCTGAACATTATTTAGTAAGTGTATAGATCCTGTGCAGCTAGAAGTGGTCCATAGAGAGTGCTCTGTAAATAGTTGATTGTTAATAGTTTTTTATTATGTATAGGAATATATGGATTGAGTAATTCTCTGTTGAATACACCATGGAAGAAACTTGAATATGGGAAGCAGCTTTTCACAGAGGTGGTCAAGAGAAGTCAAGACCTTACCAAAGAAGAATTGGTGCAGGAGCTTCTCACAGTGATGAATAACCAACAGCCGTAAGGACATAATGCAATATGACCATTTTGAAAGTTGTATCTAGAAACTATTTTGACAGAAAATAAACTTTAGTCTTAAATTAATTGACTAAAGCTGGTTAATAAAGAGGAAAGGTAAGGTTCTTTCTCTCCACAGAGACTGACTTTCAACAATATTGATTTTTAAGCAGCAGGCACAGTAAACATTATTACTGCAGTCTTGGTACTCATAGACTGTACACTGATTTCTCTGTGCCCTTTTCTTTAAAGATTGCACTTCTCTTAGTAAGGGTAATAAGTGCAAAACAAGGGATTCCTAAGTCACTTGTAAGCTTTGTGGAGGCTCACTTCAGGGTAAGGTTCAGTTTCTTACTGCACACAGGGTAAATACTTGGTTACATGAGCAGGTTTATGTCAGTAGCTGCTAGTTACTCTTGTGTTGCTACCCAGAGGGTGGAGAAGCAAGATATTTTCAAAGTAGAGCCAGCTGCCTTCCTCAAAGTGCAGTTGTTTTAGGCTAAATGGGGGAAGGAGTTGAGGGTATATTTGCACAATTGTGCTGTAGGTCTCTGGTCCAGCAAGTTCCAAAGAGATGAGTTTGAGTATGTAGGCAAGGTTCCTGCACTCATGACTGGCTATGCAGTGAATCTGAGCCCATAAGCTAAGTGTTTAGAAGTAAAGGAAATTTATACCATTTCAATGTCCAGACATGGAGCATGGTAAAAGAGATGCTGTCATCTAAATTTGTATCATTGCTCACTATCTGTATCTTTCCTGTTTTGCCTGACTTTTACCTGTCTATGGTGTGATCTATGTTGAAGCAAAGCTGTTTCTGGTATATAGGTTCAGTTTCCTACCTTTATCGGTCATTTTTAATGCCAATATTCATGTTTCTGGCATTTTTCAGTGGTTCAAAATAGATGTTTATGTAAGAATTGGACATCTGAGCAGTGAATAGTAATTGGGAAGTCTACTAAGCCAACTTAATTAGTTTTTCATCTGATACCAGGTGAAGAGATTTCTCATAAAAAAAAGTAGTTACACTTTACCTTTTACTAGTAAAAAGACAAAGGTACAAGATACATTACAGTCCAAGTGATCTTAATGTTCAGTAATTCAGTAGGATCTCATCTGAAATAATCTGACTATAAAATGGAAATACTTACTTACGAAAAGCAATATTTAAAATTAAGTTTGTAATATTTCCAAAGCACACTTCATATTTGTTATGAAGAGATCATTTCATCTTGAACAGATATGCACTAGCTTTGAACTTTCTTAAAATATCTCATTGCATATTACCTTATGATCCCTTTGTGTATGTTGCAGGAATTAAGTAGTTTACTCTTAGAATTCCCTTCTTTCCTGCTGGATACAGGATTTTGTCCTTTATCCACTCTCTTTGCTTTAGCCCTACCTTTGACTGTGATCTCAGGGATGTACTACACTCCTTCCAATCTCTTTAAAACTGCTCAGGGTCATTAAACTGGAGAGCCCGTTGTGTTCATACAGGAGCTGTCAGTGGTGGGGTATGAGATAGCAGGACATTTCAGCCCCTGAAAACCATCAGCTTCTATGTGCCCTCTCTGTTACATCATGGTATGCTTCAGCCATATGCTCAACACAGGCATCAGAAGAGCTTAGTTGCTCTGTTCACACCTATTCTTGCCTTTCCCTGAAACACCCAGAGGTCCTCTTCTCCACCACAGCAACAAAGAAAATGATCCCAGTTAGATGTAAAGGTCAGTCAGAGTATAACAAATTGCAGTCTCCTCTACAGGTCAGGATAAGCTCTGAAAATGAGGTTGAATTGATTAGTCTGTTCTGTTCTGCCCTTTCTTCCAACATTCACAGCACAGCTGATAGAGTGCTGAATTATTACAGTATGATAGGTACAATTATAGATGGGTCTGTTCTAGGAGGCAGAAATAGGATTATTTCTTGGAAGATGGAAGAAGCTTAAAAATCAAACACAAAAACCTGCTGCTAAATTGATAAATTTGATAAATAACACTGGAATCTTTACTGAAATAAGAAGCTGTACTCATGGCTAGCATTTGAGAATATGTTCTGGTGGTGTGAGTGGAAAGCTGTGGATATAGGGTTATTGCAGCAACCTTTGTGACCTTAGCATCTCTTCTATGGGATGCTGATACTTGTTTAATTACAATAAACAAAGCTTGACATGCTTTACAATAAAACTATGTTTCTAAACATCTTTCAAGCTTTGATAGGAATGTATGTCAAGAAATATGGGTGGTTGCAAGCTCACCTTGTTGCCTGATGAATTTTATTTTGGGGATTGTCCTGGGTGTTTTCCAGGTATTCCAAATAAAATCAAAGAAAGCAGAGAGGTCTTTCTTCTACACTAAAAGAACTCCCAGAGTCTAACAGGAAAGATGCTTGTTTATGTGATGGGCCTCAAATTACTTAATCATGATTTTAATTTAAACTAAAATACTAGAAAGACAAATAAAGAATAACAAGGGAAGTGAAAAAATTGTCAAGATATGACAAAGTGAGACAGAAGTTCAAAAGCTTGAAAGAATCTATTTGGGAAAGAGCTTACAAGCTGGTTTATCCTGGTTTTCCTCATACTTTAGTTTCAAACACAATTCACACTTTTGTACTTTTTGAAAAGCGATTGGTATTTATCAGTGACTCAGTCAACACAGCTCACTTCAAGAGGGATGAATGTATTAATATTGGAAAATTCAATATTTATCTTTTTATTACTTTTTTCAGTCAGTTACCAGACCCTGCGATTGAAGAGCAAGGGAAGGATTACATACGTCCTGTACTGAACGAGTATGCAGCTATTTGTGTTCGTTGCCCAGGTTATGGAACAAGGTAAGAAACCTCATAGTCAGAAATAGATGTATACTGGATCGAAGCATATCTCCAATCAAAACTATACTGCTATATGTTTTAATTCTATAGTGATTGCTTTTAACTTATTTAGATATTGCTCAAGTATAATTCAATGAACTGTTTCCTTGCTCAGTATTCTGGTGTCTTAGATTTACTACTGATTTTACCATGTGGTTCACCTTTGGTGCAGAGTGTGACATAGCTTCAATTTTTTGAAGGTAAGATAATACATTTCCCCAGGGTAGTAGCAGATCTGACCACCTCTAATTTTGATCTTACCAAAGATACTGCAGAATTACAGAATTTCTTTTTCAAGAGTGAGATAGTATCATCTGCAGAGGTTTCTTTAGGCATGCCATTGTAATATGTAACTGCCATTTTCATACATTAAAAACCTGTTACTCTTGTTCACTTTGCCCTAACTGATGCTGCTGCTGTTTTTACTGAGATATTCTTACTTTCTGCTCAGACTGTTCTTCTAAAGCTGCAAGAATAGAATAATGCAATGAATATTGCATTTAATCCTTGATAGGACAAAATTAGAGGTGAACCCTGTTGCTGCTGGTAGGGAATTCTTACTGTAAAAGTCTGCCAACAGTTTTGTCAGATTGGTCTCTCTGGCATAATCAGCCATAGTATTTCATCTGTAGAGATGTAAATTGCTAAGCAGAGAGCACTCCCTTCTGTAAGTATTTTAAGTTGATATTCTGAGAAAGAGATACTCTGTTTTGGCAGTGGTTTCTATAAAATGTATTCACAGAATATTTTAAATAAGGATTATAAAGACTTAAATTAGTAAAGCAGCATCTTTCTTCCTTTGCTTCACAGGTTGCAGTCTAACAGTTTCAAAGGGAACAGGGATAACTCAGTAGAAATCCTGACCTCTTACTGGTGAATTAACACTATATTTCAAGTCTTCCCTGCTACTGTAATTGTATGCTCATACTTTCCCTTAGCAATGTGTTTTAGTGAGTAGAGGCTGTTAGTTAGGCCTCACAGTATTCTTCTGAGGAAATGAAGCAGTTTTTACATGAGTGAACAATTGCGAGATGACTTGGGAAAGGCCACCACATCAGGATGGTGCAAAATTCCTGCTTCTGTCAGTTATCTCTGTCTGGCAGGGTACTGCAGTGTCTGTAGAAAAACAGCTTATACTTGACAGAGTGACATAGATGCATAAATGGAACCTGCTTTTCAAGAAAACAAATTTTTCTTTGGAAGGTTCCTAGAGATAGAAAGGTTTCTTTGTGGTCATGTATCAGTGTCCTGTGATAATTAATGATGTTTAAATATTAATAGACAATGGATTTGAAAGGAAGGAATGGAAGAGTGCCACTAATATGAATAACCCATCAGCGAATATGTAGGCTGTGAAAAAAAGCTTGGGTTTATGCTACTTCTGAATGGAACACTTGACACTTAAATGAAGTTTAACCTTTTATCATACTTTCTAAATGAGCAGTTTTGCATCAACTGCTGCAAATGCAGCATGGAATTGGAGCAGTAGAGTGACAGAAGGGACTGAAAATGCCTGTTTGATCTTGGCAGAATGATTTCCGCCCTGCTAGCGTGGTGGTCATGTGGTCAAGAAAAAAGAGCTGAAACCTTTGGGGATGAGAGCTGGGACTCTGCAAATGTGTATCACGGGCACAAGACGTAAGCGTCTACCCTTCTGTTGTTTCAGGACTAACACGGTCCTTCTCATCGATTCCGAAGGATGGGTTACTTTCACAGAGCGCAACATGATCAGTGTAGAAGACAACCAGTGGAAAACAAGCACCTATGAATTCAAGCTGTACACGTAACTTTCCATTTGAATGGTCTGTAATAACAGCAATGAGAGAAGGAGCCATTAAGCGCTAGTAAATGTTTTGTGCCAGCCTCCAGAAGCTAAAAATAGCAAGGAAATGAAAGGTTTAAATAAATTGGTAGCATACCCTATCAAGGTTCACAAATCCTTTGGATAAAACCCAAAGAAACTGTTTTGACATTAACAACTTGCAATCAGAAATGTTTCAGTATCACTTTGCCTCCAAGGCAAGGCCGTGTCTGCCCAGGATGGCATCACTGCTTTTTGTAGGTGTTCTCAGTTTTGGTTTTTAGGGTGTTTTAACTAGTTTAAGCATCTTTTCTGGTCCGAGGAGGGGAAGCATTTGCTGCCTTTATAGTTCTACCTGAAGGTTTTATCAAACGGGTCCTTTTAAGATTGTGTGACTTATGCCAGTGTGTGTTAAATGAATGTATTTTATCTTTATAGCATTAAATGCTTTAGTAACAAACTTTTCAGCAGTGCTATGGCGCAATGTTGTGCCTGGGGAGGGCAGAGCAGGGGGGGTGCTTTCCATTTGTTTTCCTAGATAGTATAGCAATAGAACTTTTTTTTTCCTAAAACTTGATTGAGAGGAGATAGGAAATCTTGTTCAGTCTGATCAGCTTTGAAAGAATCATGGGAGCAGACTTGCTTATCTCTGAGTGGAATAAAATCATTTGTATTGTGCTGTCTTATTTCCTGATAGTCTAATTAGCATTATCAGTTTTCTCATCTTTCCCAGCAGACAGGTAAGGAGTTCAGCAAACAGAAGCTGAATATGAAGTTTACATATCTCAGCTGTTTTGTACATGTGCAGTTCTGGCTTCATGTCTTTATTGGTATAACATGTTAAAGCCTGGAGTGATTGCTCATAGATTTTTAGTAAAAATAGCTATTTGTTGTAAGGTGACATTATTATGGTCTTCTGTTGCTGAAAAAGTTAGGTATTAAGATGCACTTCATATGTTCTGACATGTGTGAATTAAAAAGCTATTTAAATGCATGTGTGGTTTTTTGGTTTTTGTTGTTTTGGGGTTTTTTTTGGTGGGGGGTTGGGTTGGATTTTTTGGGGTTTTTTTTTGTTTGGTTTTGTTTGGGTTTGGTTTGTTTTGTTTTGTTTTGTTTTTTTTCAATTATTCAGTGCCAGTGTAGGTGGTAGAAGATTCTAGTTAATACCAACGTATTTTTAAAGCCCCAAGTTATTTTGCTTCCACTGATGTTCTGTTTTGACTTATTTTGAATGCTGAATATAAAGTTAGTAATGCATGACTGCAGGGGGTTTTTTTCTCTATAGATGCCAAATGTATTATTTTTACAAGTCTCTGATTAATTATTAGAAAGTAGCAAGATTTCTACCACCCCTCACAAAGATGTGCAACTATTCTTCTGTAACGCAGCTTGGGTGTTTCTGTAATGAAGGCAGCAGTAAATTAGACTTGCCATTGAGGTGAAGTATTGTGAGAGGCTATTCCCAGATTTCTAATTGCCAGGAGATGGTAAAGTAGCATTTAATCAATTATTTCCTTTGTATTTGCATATTTAAATGGCTTCTAGATACCAGGACGCCTTGCATGGTTAACCACAGGTTGTTGATTCACTGCTATATAAATGACTTTTTGACCACCTTGATTACAAAGATGCTCAATACAGTCTTCTTGGGTTGTACATGGTTACAAACTTGGAGCTTTCCAGCCTGTCTTTCTGAGCTGTAGGAAGAAGTGCTTAGCCCTTTTGTAGTTTTTGATGACTGTTTATACCATATATTTGTACGAATAAAAGTTATTGTAACTTTTAGGTGCAGAGATATGGCCATAGCTGTCTTCAATTTGAATTTGACAAATGCTTATTTAAAACCAAAACTCTGCTTCAATGGCTTGCACTTACTGGGAGTTTGCATAGGAAGCTTCTTTATACCTTAGGAAAAAAATCACTCGTGTGTATTTGAACAAGACATTCTCTGAAGACATTACTTAAATGGCAAGCATACTGTTTGCATGCCATATCGTGCTAAGAGCATGTATAAGCCTTAGTTTTTACAGTAGTCTTGTAATACTACTGTATTACAAGTAGTAAAAAAGCAAGTCAGTTTGGATATAAAACCAGATGATGGTAACTTATTTTGCTTTGCTTAAATAAAAATTCTAAATTTGAGATTTGCATTTTCCAACAATTAAAGAACCAAAATCTCTCATGCTACTTTGTGTTATGTCAGAATAGTTAATAAAGTGAGGTGTGGTTTTAACTTTTGAAGCTTATGAGAGTTTTGTCATTGGCTTCAGTGGAAACAGGAACAGGACTGTAGTGCAGATAGCAGCAAATGGTCATACCAAGTATTCGTGAAGTGCATAATTTACTGTGTGTAAATTATAGCTGCAATAAATCCAGTAGAAAAAGTAAACTGTAGCTAAAGTATTGTATTTTTATAGAATTATTTTGTTAAAATAAAAGGGCAAATACCAGGTTTAAAGGAGATGAAGGAAAAAAGTGTAAATAGGGAACGATTGCATGGCATTTTTACTAAGTTTGCTTATATATAACATCTTTTACATGTTATGTTTGCAAGATTTTTGTTTCCTGTCTTTTTCTGTCAAAATGGTGGTGGAAGAAATTTTAAAATATCTGTAAAAACTCAGTTATTTTTTTCCTTTAAATTATTCCATAATTGTTGTTTATATGTGTATTCAGAACTAGAATCAGAACAAAGTGTATCTGGTGAACAGTCAGTCAACATTAATCAATTGTGCGTTTTTGCACATAGGTTTATGTTAATGTGCCTGTAACTTTGTGTGATAAGATGAAGTAAAATCCTTCATGAGGTATTAGCAATGAAAGATTTAAGTGCATTTGTGGTACTTATTTAAGAGTGCTGGGGGGGTTTTGTGGGGTATTTGCTTTTTGGGATGTGCCAGTTGTTGGGGTTTTTTAATTGCATGCTGTTGCATACTTGTCTTACCCAGGTAAGAAATTGAAAAGTGTTTCTGTAAAGCCAGTAGTCCCAGTTTGGGGGATTTTGCTTTGTTTTTCAGGTTAGTAAAGAGATTGTATTGACTGGAATGATTCCAGACCAAGTGTCATAGAAAGCAATTCCATAATTAGCTCTCCAACTTCTGACAACCAAAGTGCCCATCACTTCCCTCCCAAAAGCCATTAGCTGTTACTAGCCCCAGCTGGATATTCCAAGCACTGCAAGATCAGGTAGAAATCTTGAAGGTTCTCAAATGCTTAATGTCTGAAACCAGTGTCTGGAGCATCCCTCTTCCTGCCATGTCCTCAGGGCACTTGGAATCTGCCTTCTCCTTTGCAGACTGGAGTGGATCCTTCAAATCTTAATATCAGAATGTGCCAAGCAAGTCCTTAAAGGAAGAGGCACTGGCATATTCTTGTCTATAAAATGGTAGAGCCATCTTGGAGGTAGTTCAAGCTTTACAAGGGAGTGACCTTTTCAAACTGACAGTCACTTTGAGAAGATAAGCAGCTGGTATTGTCATTGTTAAGGTGGCAACCCAGATGAAATCTAGGCTTGAAAAAATTGCAGCAGAGATACCATACAGATAATAGGAAGGGAAGTGCATACCCTGTGCTTCCTTAGTGAAAAGCCTGAGCCTCATAAAATGCTACTGAAGGGTAAGAATTCAGGTTCACTGTGGAAGAAGCCTGGATCCTGGGCAGACCTGAGAGTCGCATGACACTAAATTGAGGCTGTCTTGATTCTGTACCACACCTGGACACTAGTGGAGATGTAATTGTCTTGTCTCCTTGTTAGCAGCAGCTTTAATAAATGTACTCTTAATAGACCAGAGAATGAGTTAAACCTTTGGAGGTCCTCAGTATGTTCAAAGCTTAACTGATATTTATTGTTACACATTGAATACACCAAAATAAATATTAAGACAAACTTCTGCTAAGACCTGCACACTGTCTCCATAATATCATGAGGAAGTAAATAATTTCAAAATTAAGTGGTGAAATTCTAAGCAGCAATAAGGAAATAATTAAAGCATCTTACATTTCACATTTAGCCTGAACTTAAATAATTCATGTTTATGGCTTAGCAAACATCTCTGTTTATATGGAATGCTAGCTACTAGGAATTAGTTTTATATCATTCAGATTCATGTAATAGAACATTGCTAATGTTCTTCATCTGATTAATTTTTTGCAGAGAAGTCTTGCTGATAGCTTCTGTGGATTTAGGAAATGGTCTTGACTTGGTGAAAATAGAATCTGTATTGTAATCAGCTGGGAAGGCAGTAGAACAAACTGAGAATTGCATAACCCACCAGTATTGCTTATGCTGTGAAATATAAGGTAAGGTGAACAGAGTGAAGAAAATGTTGAATCCGTAAAATGCATAAAGTAACTATCTCTGGAACATCCTGTGTGAAGAATTTAGGAACTGACAGAAAAAAGCAGTATCAGGTTAAAGTACTGAAATTTACCATATCTTTTAAACCGGAAGACACAAGGACTGCATTTAGGATCATAGCGGGAGAAAAATAATGATTAATGTAAACTTTTATACAAAGTGGAGTAGGCAAGAATTAAAATCCAAGTCATACACAACATGAATGAGGAAAAAGTAATTGCTGATTCACATGAATTTTTTTATCTTTGTACTGGAAAGATAGATGGAGAAAAACAAACTGAAACCAGACCAGGAGCTGGAGACATGGAGAAGGCCATATTTAATTTAGCAGAGAACAAATATAATGAAGAATATCTGTTACCTTGAAAGATGTTCTGAAGATTATCTAACAGAAACTTGGATGGAAAAGGCTATTTTGCAAGGAGACAAAGATGGACAGTTGGAGCTTTAAGATGTCCAAGCTACCAAAAGAGTAGTTGCAGGCACTCTGAGACCTTTATTCTAAACATGAAGTTTTGTGTGGCCTGATTAACCTACTGTTTTATATAGGTAAAATAATAATAGATTTATATATTATACCTAAACTTCTTATATTTACATATGTCAAATATGTATTTATGAACTTGGTGGGGAATTTGGACTCATCACCAGAATGGAATTTCTGTTCTAATATAACGTGCATTCAACCATTCCATAATGGTCCCTCTACATAGAGAGTTCTGTAAGGTGTGTCTAAGCAGTGTATGTTTTTAAAAGTGGTTGGAAGGTAAAGGTAAAATAACCAGCAAGTATGGCTGCAGAGTCAAATACTTGATAATGACTTCAGGATAGATATTAGGTTTAACAGGTGAGTAAACCAAAATAACTTCCATATTCTGAATATCTTTCTAGAATGATCAGCATGTGTTTTATTTCCATCTAATTCTGTGATTTATCTTACTTTCTTTCTTTGTATCACCTTGAATGATAACATTACTTATTATTAAAACTGTAGCATGTACATTATTGTTTCTCTCAACAGGCAAACCCTGGATTTTTCTTAAAATGTTAGAAAACCCACATGAAGCCTTTATCCCTCTCCTGAAGAGTCTGAGCAGAAGGCAGCATGCATTGGTGTGGTCTTCTGATAATAAAATAAATAACAACAAAACACCAAACCTGAAACCCCAAACTGTAACAGCAGCAGATGATAAAGCTTCTACTGAAGCTATGATTGTTACTCAGGTATGGGACTCGAGTTCCTTTAGATTATTTTTGGAAAGCATAGAAGCAATTATGAAAGGAATTTATGTAGAATAACTTTATGAGAATGACTATGAAATGTAATGATGCTGCTGTATGCTTGGTCTCTGCAATTATGATTATGTAATACGAACTTAAAGAATTTAAACAAATGTATAAGATGGCCTTTACATGAGCACTTGGAAGGATATTTAGTCCTCATCTAATTTGCTCTAAATTAATGGGACTTCAGCACTTTCTTAATCATTATATGCTTAAATATGCTTACTAAAATGTTCTGGAATTGAGCTGGTTTTATGAAGCTTTATTTTACAAGCTTGTTCTTTTTGTGGCCTCTGAAAACACTGGTGTCTACTTGAGCAGTGAGGTGCCTTACAAGCTTGCCCCTGGTGCCAGAGGCAGGGTTTTCAGTGGATACTTTATCTAGTACGCCAGCCCCCACAGGTAAAGAGCCAGCCTTGGTCAGTGACCTACCAGATTGTATAAATGCATTGATTGCTTCTGCTCAGAGGAGGAGGCCACATTACTTTTCAGACATTAATTAAGATAGATTAAATAATAAAATGGAGAAAAAGTGGAGCCAACAGTGTCTCTTCTTGTGGTACAACATTGTAATTAGTATTCAATAATTGAGGCTTTTACCTCTCATTAAAAGAATGTGCTCTTCCAAAGAAAAGGTGAATGGTGGAAAAAGTCAACGTTTCTTCCAAGAAAAGGTGTATTTTCTCTTGCTGTACTAGCTCTGCTGTGAATAGCTACCGGAAATAACCAGAGAGTCAAGCAAGGTCTTACTCAACTGTGTTTATCAGCCTTATGTTTGTCATGTCTCACTTGAATGGCTGGCATTTACAGAGGGGGCTACATTAATACCTTAGTTTGATCAGTAGTGCCCTTACATGATTTTTCTGATAGTCCCTATTTACTGTGCTTTGGCTTATGTTTCAGGCCAGCCTCAGGTCACAGGGACTAGACTGTTCGCAGAGGAGCAGAACTTCAGGAATGTGCTAAGTGTACTCTAAGAGGTGCTCCAAGGTTTAGCCTGAAGCAAAACTGTCCAAAATGCACATAGCATGGAGATTAAATATTTGGCACCCATTGTTTTGCAGCGTAAATCTGCTTAAGTTGGTTTGCTTTATTTATAGATGTAGCATGAGATAAATGTGTTAGATCAGTATCCTTGCAGTATGGCAGTTGCAAATTTTTCTGTTTTCTTTAGCAATATATTGTGCCAGTCAAGTCTGAGTACTCTCTTGGTATAATATGTATGTGTTTAGACTGGCAAAGCAATCCCAGAATGGCAGTTACATAAAAAACCAGCCATACCAGCACAACTGGGCTTTCAGAAGCATAACTTATTTTGCCTCTGTTGGGGAAAACAAAGGTACTGACATTTATGGCTTTGCTCATATAAGTGCAGCTACACCTGGATTTTTGGCAGTCAAAGATTATGCGCCTGATTCATGTCTGTGTGCCACTAGCAGTAAATATAGCAGACCAAGCTAAGGAATTGGAGCAACAGTTTCGTAGCTGTAGCTCACAGCAGCCTTATGGAACAACAAAGTACACTTTGTTATCCCAGGTTTGAATTTAAAACATCATGATGTATAATGACTTGGGAGAGTAATTGTCAGTGGCTGGAGAACTTCAGGAAAAGCCAGAATG
>WYDI02004195.1:191949-225837 GCA_009867235.2 Psittacus erithacus | reverse complement strand
TTTAAAGGCCCATAGAAAGCCAAGTATGAAGACTGGTATTCTGTCCCACATAAATGTTAGTTAATTTTTTCTCTAATATTCCCATAGATAAATTGAGTGTATTTAAGAGTTGGGGATTTTCAGCCCTAGGAACAGGTTTGTTCTATGTATCAAGAGCAAGCAAGGGCAGCCTCGGTCACTGTACAACAGATCAATGCAGGTCCACCTGCCAATGGTAGAAAATGTTACGAGTGACTTGTGCAGTCTGATTGCCAGTGTGAAGCTCTTCTCGTTATTTAAAAACCAGCATATTTTTTACATCCAAATTTGGAATATTTAAAAAGAATAATAAAAAATGTAGTTGTTACTTTTTATTTGACCTCTTGGTCCTCAGATCCCCTTTTAAGCAATACTGACTTTAGAAAAACACTAACAGCAATCTGAAACTTTGGAGAAGTAACCAAGTGGCTGAAGTTTCTCCAACTAAAACCAGGAGTTGGATGTGCGTCTGCAGACAACAGTTTAGTTTGCCTTAAATCCACATGGATGCCAACTGTGAGATAAGTAATAGTGCAGTACCGCTGAGCCAAAGGATGTGTCTACTTAGACTATCTCCTATAGCAATCAGCTGCCTCTTTTGACATCAGAGGACTGATGTGAGCTTGCTCATGGGGTCCTTCTGACATTTCTCCATGGCTGTCAGGTGGTGACTGACCCAGGTTAGGTTGAGGAGCTCAGAGTTCAGCAAAAAGCGAGATGCAAAACCACATTATGTGAGTAAATACCAGTTTACCAGGACCACAAAAGACGTTAAAAGTTGCAAACCAACTTATTTTACTGAGATAAGTCATGTGGGCTGAGCAAAATTTGCCTTGCAGTAGCTTTCACTGTTGGAACAGTGCAGTATGCTGCAGCTACTGAGGTTGTAACAAAGAATATGAAGACACTGGCTCCACCTAATTTTCATTCTGATGAATGCAGCCTGGTAACTATTGGGAAGCTTGTAGTTTTCCTTACAGGCTTGTTTTCTGTAGTTTGTGTCCAGCAATAGTTTCTGTCCAGCCTTCCTGTACCTTGTATGTGAAAATCCCCTTATCTTTAGGAACTCTTTTAATTATAATGGTAGGTCAGGATACTATTGTAAATCCTGACTGTGTTCTGCAGCTGGACCTGCACACTTCTAATTCAAAACTCTGGACAGAAGGCAAGGTATTTGTGCATGTTTGACAAGTCTTTTGTCAGACATCCCCCTGATGAAAATTTCCAGGTGAATATGCAGCTTATCAGACACAGCAGATTTGACTTAATTCTCCAGAGGTCACAAAGGCTTTCTGGGTTAAGAATCTGACCAGGATTTTAGCATTGTTTTGATGAAACCATTGTTTTGCTATGGGATTGTTATCCTTTTGTTTATAAAATTGAAAAGTTTATTTGCTGGTAATGTGAATGTCTCAAAGAATCAGCTCTTGCATCATTGCTTTAAGTCGTAGTGTTATGATTCCCTGAGAGCAGATGCACAGCAGAAGAGCTAGCATGCTGCTTACTTTTTCATTTTCAAAGCACCGCAGGCATTTAGATTCTTTCAACTCGATGCAATAATCTGTCTGTGCCTCCTGTGCTCTGAACTGACGCTGTTTATGTGCTTACAAAAACATTAACCTATTTTCTGAAGTGTGCAAGCCTCTCAGTGCATTACTTCAGTTACAGTCACATAAGTTGGATGCAAATGAGTCCCGATGCTTGCAGTTCCATATACTCTTTGAAAGGGACAGTCTTCCCCTGTCACACTGTTAGCGATTTATGAGGCGATGTGACAGCTCCTTTACAGTGAATGCCAACAGCAACTCCAGTTCTGTACTTTATCTTGAGACTTTTTTCCTCAGCTTTGAAGGTCGAAGCATGATGTAAATGGCTGCTTTGAAAACTCTGGATATTTATTGAAATGTGTTCCCGAGTGGCTCGAACATTAATAAAAGCAGTTGTAATTTAAAAACCACTCTGGAGTAATGGCTTGAGCGTAGAAGCCTGTTCTGAGGAATTACGAATTAGAAACTGCTTTGGGTTTTAGGGCAGCTTGCAAAGATTTAACCAATTTCAATAACCTTATCATTATGTGTTGATACAGTCCCATGACATTATGTCCGTATAAATTACCACCCTATCATTAGATCTGTTGGTCCAGTCAGACAAAGATGAAAGGCCTAACAGAGGTCTTCCAACTATTGTTTTATAATATTATCTTGCATAACAGTATTTGGGCACCTCAAGGGCATGAGTGAAATATTAGAAGATGATTTTCATGTCCTGAAATTGCAAATGGAGGTAAACAAAAATATTTATCATAGTTAAATGCTATTACACTGTTGGTGATTAAACCAATATAATGATTGTATTTGGTGTTCATTTCAAATCAGTTATGTATGATAGTGAAGGACAGAAGAGGCAACGCTGTAATTTAAGTGTAGCAATAAAAGCTAATATAGTTCTGTATTGGGGGGGAGCAAATGTTCGTTAACCCTTTAGAAGTAAGTTTACATAGGATTTTTTAGGACTTTATGTAGTTATTTAGGAATTGTGTCTGAACACCACAAACAGATTTGAGGTTTGGGCCTTAAGCCATGAAAGATGAATCCTCCTACTTAGGTTTATCCTGTTTAAGTAAATCACTTTTGAAGGGGTTGCGCTGCCTAAAGCTGTACAGCAGCGTTCAGAGGAGAAAATGGCTTTTGTTTTTCTCCTTTTTAGCTGGCTAGCATAGGGGCTAAAAGCCTTGAGCCGTCCTTCCGTCATCTCGGATAAAAAGCCCTTGCTTCTGCTGTGTTTTTAATTTGAGAGCAGCTGAATTGAAAGGACAAAAGGCATTAACGATCGGCTGCCCCCGATTATGGAACCTCAGCCACAACACGAGTGGCCTCAGCTTCTCCTCCTCGCCCTGCCGCTCTCAGCTGCATTTGATCCCGTCGCTCCCCTTCAGAGCACTCCACCCCGGTGCAAAGAAGGGCCGAGCTCGGAGCTTGGGCACCGCCTCCGAGAACAGCGGCTCTGCCTCAGGCGAGGGCCTGGCGCGCTGCAGCCGGGGGTAAAGAGCCACGGTGGGGTTAGGAGGCAGGCCGCGCCGCGCAGGCCCGGCGGGGTTCGCCTCAGCTTTTGCCCGCGCCGGGCTCCTCAGCAGCCGGGTTTAACGGCCTCCCTCGGCACGGCTCCTTGCCGCCGGGGACTCCTGCCCTCGGCCGAGCGGCCCCGAGGCCAGGGCCATGGCGGCGGCGCCCGGACCGGCCCCGGGGCTCCGCGGGCCCCAGACAAAGGAGCCCGCCCGGCGGCAAGGGCGGCTTCCCGCTCGCGGCTGGCCGCGCCCGCCAGCCCCTTAATCCCGCCCTGTCCCCTCTCATTGGTCTTCTACCGTGAGGGCGTACGCCTTCCGCATTCCTATTGGCAGAGAGGATTAACATGACAGGGAGCCCGCCAATAGCTGCCGAGATTTCAAATTCGCGACGGAAGAGACGGGGATCGCAATTGGCTTGGCGAGCGCGGCGTCCGGCCCGCGGGGACCGCACGGCTCCGAGCAGGCGTTTAAAGATGGCGGCCGCGGCGCGGGGCGGGGGAGGGTGTTCGTGAGGCGGCCGAGCTCGCGCACCGCCGCCCGGGACTCGCGGAGCAGCGCAGGGACTCGGG
Source organism: Psittacus erithacus (assembly GCA_009867235.2). Taxonomy (NCBI): domain Eukaryota; kingdom Metazoa; phylum Chordata; class Aves; order Psittaciformes; family Psittacidae; genus Psittacus; species Psittacus erithacus. The sequence goes on along the minus strand of WYDI02004195.1, from coordinate 222,186 downwards.
GATGGCTCAGGTGGGTGCTGGCCCCGAGGGGCAGCGCGGGGCGCGGGCAGGAGCGAGCCGGGGCGGGCAGCAGCCGCTCCGTCCCCACAGGCCGCGGTGCCTGCGGGGGCCGCCCGGCCTGCCGCGCTCCTCACCGCCGGCGCCGCGGGTGGGTGAGCCGTGAGGAGGCTTCCCGGAGCAGCCGGAGCGAATGCACCGGCACCCTGCCGCTTTTGCGGGCAAGGAGGAGCTGCTCTACCCCGCGGGTGCTGCCGTGCGGCGCTTCCCCCTTGCCGCGGCCGGAGCGTCCTTCTCTCAGAGCTGGTTTTGTTCAGGGCCGTTTGTTGTTGGGGTTTTGGATTAGGTTTTGGGGGTTTTTTGGAGGGGAGGTTGGTAGGAGGAGAATCGTCCCGGCTACAGCCGCATCCCCACTCGCTCTCGGCCTACAGTTGTGTTCGGGGTAGCGGAAGGGAAGGGATCGCCATGTCTTTCTCTCCTGCCCGCACCTTGCCGGGCTGATGGCGAGTACCGACCCTGGGGAGTTTCTGCAGCGCGGTGTGTCTCGCGGTACGTGTGTGTGTGTGTGCCTGGGGTGAAGGGAGGGCGAGAGGGAGGATTTCCGCTGGGCACATCCGTTCCTACGAGGGGCAGCGCGTGTCTTGTCTCCTGTGTGAAGTTACGGAGAAAAGGCAGCCCTTCACCAACGTGTGTGTGTCCGCCCGTGCGCTTCTGTTAGGCCTGGTACATTGGGACAGAGAAGATAACGTGGTGCGTCTGTAACCCTCAGGATTCTTTATGTGTTCTTTCAATTAATAATGAAACGGAGTTACACCTTTGTCGAAGTTACCTCGTTCAGTCTCTAAAAGGGTTATTCTTCTAACTTTCTGTATCGTTTTTGACTGGAACAATAAAATTCTCTCTTTTGCACCCCTTTTCATTAGGCTTCAGGTTATCTATAAAGTCCGTTTGCTCGCTTAGGTGGGCCCTGTAACATTCAGGCATCACTCTCATAAACTGGGATTGAGAGCTTGCTGTGTGAACCCATCCAATGGCTTTATTCCTTTAGGTTCTGCATTCAAGGTGTTCGAATTAGATCTGTAGTTTTTCCTTTGCGAGTGATCCTCTTTTCCTGTCTCTGTAGGTAACTAAGCGTAGGGGTTCCGATTTTGAATTCTGGGTAAGGAGTTAGGTCACTGGTTCTTTCGGGCAGCTCCTTTTGACTGTCAGGGTTATTCTGCTTTTTGAGAGGATGAGAGGAGAATTTGGTTCATTGTGTCTGTTTCTTTTCACAAGTAAGAAGCTATTTGTGATGTGAAAAGAAGAATATTTCTCTCCTTCGTCGGCTCTGATTTGCAGACTTCTTTAAAACGTTTCGTGTTTTACACAACTAATTGAACGCCCCTAAACCCTGCCAGAAGGCTGGCCAAGCTATAAACACAGCAATTGCTTTGCTGTTTCTGAGGGTGCCTCTCCAAAATGAGGTATTCTGTGCATTCTGAAATGGGATGAGGTCTTAGGAACTAGAGATGTTTTCCCTCTTGTCTGTGTTTGCCACCGATAATATTATGGTTGGGCCCGAACTGCATTTTCTGAAACTGACTTGATGACTTACACAAAGTGTTTTTCCTTCAGAATCTTTCTATTCTGGTACTTATAATGGGGTGAGAAAGGAGTTCTGGTATGTAGTATCTAACTTACAGAACGTTTTTTATCTGAAGCGTCTTGTTCTGGTTTCAGGAAAATAAATTCAGACCTTCTTTTTTTAGCAGTTGATAATAGGATTAATTTGGTTTTGGGACTATGTATCAAAAAGATAAAATAGGTATAGGTATGATAAGAAGAAGGTAGATAATTGTGGAGTGGATCTTCAAGCGTGATTGATGCCTTATAAATCCCGCTCTGCAGAAGTGCTGTTTGGAGCCAGATGGTGAGGAGGAGACCTTTGTATTTGGATAGTAACTAAGGAGAGTTTGCTCTGAGCCGCTGTTCCTTTGGGCACCCACTGACTGAAATAAGCAGTTTCTGACAAGGAATCCAGTTTCTTTTTAAAAGTGATTTTTGGAGAGAGGATCTGTGGTCTGCTGTTCAATGTTCCTGACTGCAGCTACAGGCATGCATGAAAATATGTTCTTTCTTGAACTCCCTTGTAAGACTGCCAATATGCTGTACAGTGAAGGAAGCTCCTCTTTGAGTTGGGCCAGTGCTGGTTACAAATTCTAAGTCTGGTCTTTTCCTGTCTTGGAAAGAGGTACCCTTTTCTCTGTACTTCCCTCCTCCATGGTCTGATTGTGGGAATAAGCAGTGGTACTTACTATCAAAGTTTTTCTTTCTGCCCTAAAAATGTAATCTCTAAGATAACCAAGCCAAGCCATTGCTTCTGTGTAGTTTGCTACATTACACCTAGATGTTTACCATGTATCTGATCCTCTGAGTTTGCTTTGTGACATGGAACTTTTCCAAATGATCTGCTAGAATAAGAGCAAGCAACTAAAAATGTGAAATTTCCATGTCCTGGTGATCAACAGAGAATGAGCTGTGCGTTCATGTTGCTGGTATCTTGTACTGGCTCTTGCAGCTGTCAGTGGTGTTCTGTATGTCTTTAAGGAGTCCTTATGGAAACTCTCAATGGAACTTGGAGCCTTGGAGAATAAAATCTGTTCTTTCAGGGCAAGCTAATTGAGGCTGACAATAGGCAGACTGACTTACACTGTATGCTAGTATCACATGACCTCGTATGCAAAGTCAGGTTTTACATGTACTGATTGTGTTCCCTTGATGTAATTCCATTTTGGCTCTTTGGCTCATCTAACTCATCCTTTTAGGATTTATCCCTTCTGTTTTTTAAAATACCTGGTATCTAAGGGAAAATCCTTCTTGGCTTTGTTGGTTTGGTCATTTATGTTTTTTCCGGCCCTGATGTAAAAGGCGTATTGTAGCAAAAAAGTACATGGGAATTGGACCTGTGTTACTCTGCTTCTCCCTGCCTTTTTGTAGTTCATAGGGAGGTATTGTAGTCCACTGTAACTGTAGAGCTGCCGGCCTCTGTTATCTTACCCTGGGGATGTGGCAGGTTTGTGGCTAGAAATGCAAAAGCTAGCTTGAACTCATTGTGGTCTGGTACTTTTTCTGACTACAGTATGTGTACTGAGTAGTAGACAATCCCTGGCAGTGATGTGAAATGCTATTCATTATTTTCAAGGCCAACAAGCAAGGGAAGACAACAAGAATTTGATTGTTAATAGTGCTTGAATAGAATAATGAGGTATCTCTTCCACAAAGAGCGGAGGTGTCGTATCAGCGAACTACAGAGCTAGGCAGGTAAAGATTAATTTCTTGTGTTTTGACATGGATGGTATTAAAACAATCTTTAGCGTAGGAGCGGGATGTATATCAGGATTGTGGAAACTGCATTCACAGTCATGTCTTAAGGCTTGTCAAAACCAGGTTTTCTAGTTGGACCAGGCAGCCCCTTGGTCATATGGGAAGGCGGTGCCCTTTCAAATTCTAGAATACTAATTTCAGTATGTAATTTCTGTGTAAATTACCTGTGTTTGCTCTTTTCAGGAGTCTTCTAAAGACTCTGAGGTGGAAAAATCAGATTACTTCAGCTTTTACTTTCCAGGAATTACTGAACTTGTACTGTGACTTCTGATTCTTTTGTTCAGAACTAGTAATGAATACACTCAGGATTTATTGTGAAGAACTTAATTAGTCTTTCTTTTTAATCTGAAGATGAGGAAGGGGGGAGGTTATTACACAAATGTGTTTCTAGAAGTGTTCTGTGTAACGTAAGGTGTTTCAGAACTTGTTGAAAGAAGGAATTGATCACTGCTTGGGTGATTGTATGAGCATCTTGCAGGATGGAATGGATTTAAATGTATAGAACTGCTTGTCTTACTGGTGAATGAGCTCTTTTTCATTCAAGAAAGTAATATGTTTGTAGCAAAGAAGATGGGATTATTTTAGAGATTTTATCAAAATGGAGGCTTTTCCTTAGTAATTCCACAGTGCATGTCAAGCTCGTGTATTGCATGTACTATAGTTTATTAAAAACAAATAAACCCTCCACAAAATATGAACTGTTCTGCTGCACCAGCAAAACTTACTTTCTTTCCAAATGACTAAAATGAGAGTTTGCTCTGTTGTATATTTTGCTTCCCTCCAGCTTCCAGGTAGGTAGCTTCTGTATGCTGCTATGTATGGTTTTTAATCCCATTATAACTCTTGATTCCCAGCTCCCTGCCTTGCCCCTGTTGGTGTCTGGTTATTGCTGTTGGCTTGTTCTGTCTGGGCTGGCGTAGAGATCCGTTAGAGAATTGTAATTTGGCTTCTGTAAGTCCCTCATGACAACCCAGGCATTCAGCCCTGTTGCCATCAAACGTCACACAGCAATGCTAAGGGCTTGCAGCTTGTCTTTCTGGAGTCCTTGGGTAGACTTTCTCTGCTACCTGGAAATCCTTTGAATCCAAGGCAGCCAGCAGATTCAGCCAGCGGGCTGCCTTGGGCAGAGGAACGCTGCTTTATTTGTAGCTGGTAGGAATATTTAAGCCCAGTTTGGGGTGGCATGGTGGGACTTGGAGAAACCCAAATAACAGGTAAGAAATTATGCTTCCTTTCCCCAGGTGTTTGTAGTGCTGCTCAGATGACAAAAGTATAATTGAAGAAGCCTATATTATAGAAATGGCAGAAAGAACCCATTTAGTGTAAAGAACCCCAGACAAACCCAAAATACACACTCCTGCCCCCTGTAAAATTTCTTAGAGCAAATATATATTTTTGCCAGTTAAGTTACCTTAAACAGTGGTTTCTAAGTGCTTTCCAGAATGAATTGAGCTTCAACGCTATGTGTCTGGGCCTGAATATTATATAGTCCCACAGTAGTATGGAATGAAGTTCAAATGTCTACTGCCTGATTATCTAGGGAGTAATTTCTGTGAGTTTTTAGTAAATTATGAGATTTCCTGTTAAAACTTCCAATGAGATTTTAAAAACATCAAATAACTTAAACTTCCAAAATGCCATGTGTCTTACGAGACCATACTTGTTACAATCGTGTTGGTTTTGCAGATTTTCTTTAACTGTAAATTACCCTTTCTGCTGCATGGGTAAGTACGGCTCCATACCAGGTTATGCCAAACAGTAGGGAAATCCCCCCAAAACACAGTTTTTAGTCTGCTGTCTACAAAACCCGTGCTGAATGCCCTGCCTGTAACTGAGCAGAGATAGGCAACAAATTATACAGGCAACTATGTTAGCAAATTCTTGTGATGGTGCACAGATCAAGCAGTACAATCTTATTTCAGCTTCATTCAGAAAGCAGATACCCTGGTTTTTTCACTGTAAAAAAGTCACTTTTAGTTCTGCTTGTAATTTGCGCCCGAGGCAGGGGCAGTGTTGCTGTTTGGTGGGGCACTGTTTCCATTTCTTTCATTTTTTTTCTGTGACAAAGACCTTTTTTTTTTTTCTTCTTCTTGTAGGTTGAAAGAGGAAAGGGAGAGCTGCTTGTCCAATGAAGATGCAGTCTTAGTCTTCAGCTATTTAAGCTGAATGCATTGTGATTTCCAATAATTGAGACAGTGATTCTGAAAGCTGTCTACATTAATGAAAAGAACAATGTAGTCAGCTTAACTGAATCATCAGTGTTGCATATTGACTAGAACATGATAAACCAATCTTGATGGACTTATGCATGTTAGGAATATAGATATAAGCATTTATTAAAGCGCATTGTGTTTTTTAAAAACAGTAGTTTTAAAAATGGAGAAATATGAAAATGTACCTCCCCTCCCTAAAGAACCTGCAAGAGAAATGAATGTGGAGAATCACACTTGTCCCCCACCTCTGCCGCCTAACGAACAGCCTCCACCACCTCCCCTGCAAACGTCCAGTGACGCAGAGGTAATGGACGTTGGCTCTGGTGGTGATGGACAGTCAGATACCCCTGCTGGGGACACGCACAGTATCTGCAGAACACAGCTTCTCACAAAGGGATCTGCCTGCTACAAAAGTCGTCTTATAGTAGACCCTAACAATAGTGACCAAAGCCCAAGAACTGCTCGTCATGCACCGTCAGTTCGAAAGTTCACCCCAGATCTTAAGTTACTTAAAGATGTCAAAATTAGCGTTAGCTTTACAGAAAGCTGCAAAAGCAAAGATAGGAAGGTTCTGTACACTGGAATTGAGCAGGATTATAAGGCAGATACAGATTTTGGTATTAATAATGTCAACGGGGATTTGCATGTTTGTCCTTTCGGTGGTAGTAATGGTAAAGCTGTAGGGACAGGGGGTGAAAATGATGACAAGAAAGATGATGAAAATGATATTGATCAGGAAAAAAGAGTAGAATATGCAGTTCTGGATGAGCTAGAAGATTTTACCGACAATTTGATGGAAATAGATGAAGAAGGAGGAGGGTTCACATCTAAAGCAATCGTTCAAAGAGATAAAGTGGATGAAGAAACCTTGAATTACTCATATGAGGTAAGTAAAGACAAAGGTTTTTGGTGGGTAAGAGGCTCCCAGGTGGCTTGGGAAAAAATATGCAAAGATGTTCACTTAAATAGTCTTTTCTGGCAATGTGCAGTGCTTGGGTCAAAAATGTGGAATTTTCAGGGACAGAACTTTGGCTAAAAACCTTTGTAAATTGTCTTGATCAACTTCCGAGTTGCGTGGCAGCTTCTATAGTCTTGTTTAAAAATAGCTTTTAAAACACTTCTTAGGCAATTTCAGCTCTTTATGTCATAAAAAATGCCAGTTCTCACTTACAAAATCTTATTTTCTTATTTTTCAGTCTTTTTTACTGGAATCATTGGAAAATTCTAGTTTCTCTCTCTCTATGGAAGTACATAGTGAAAATATATTCTCTCTTTGCAAGGGGAAAGGGAGGCTGTAGACCCATAAGGATAGTGTCTGATGAAGTCTCTTGCAGGATGACTTTGATAATGATGTGGATGCTCTGCTGGAAGAGGGTCTTCGAGCACCCAAAACAAGGAGACTAGAAAATGAGAAATATGCTGGTGAAAGTGATCACCAGTCTGATGGAGAAACGAGTGTGCAGCCAATGATGACCAAAATTAAAACTGTCCTTAAAAGTAAGTTAATGTTCATTAAAATATATTATTCTCTCTTGTGTGGCTTATCTGTAGAACAAAAGTATCTTAGCAAGTAAAGTGTAGGATAGCAATTCTTGTGAAATTGTTAATATGTTACAGAACTTCGTAGTTTGAGGGCTTCTTACTATAGGATAAGATTTTTCACATTCCTGAGTAGTGAAGTTGATTCTGGAGAGGGTTTTGATGTCCATGTGCTGATGTAATGAGAATGTATTTTAGTGTCTGCATTTGTGAGAAACTAGGAAGAATGTTACCTCTGGTGGGGAGGTGAACAAGGATGATCCGGGATGATGTTCACTTCAGTGCTGTGAAAACAGCTGAAGATTATTTGTGGTACTTGTGAACTTGATCCTTGTTCGTATTGTGCTTAAGCTGAAAAATATAATAGGAAAGCCCAAGCTTACAGTCTGACTCATTGCTGCCTGTTTGGGGCTGATGGTGTCTCATTGCAAATTCATACTTGAGTGTCAAGTACCGAAAATCTTAATGGAAAATACAGTCATCTCAAAAGCAAGTATGACTTTTCCATTAAACACAGTGATGCTTGTGATGATATAAATACATAAAGAAGGCTAAAGGGAAGAGAAAATTCACTGATGAAATGAACAGTCTGTATAGAAATTAGTGCTACCATTGCTTTTCGATTGTAAACATAATGGGATCTGTAATTTCACAGATTTAATGTGGTTTGGAAGCGTATGCCTTTTTATTAAAGCAGAACAAAACCTGTTTTAGTCTTGTTTCGGTGTCATTTTATCCTTTGAGACAGAAAAAGCAATAAAAATAAAAACTGCTTCTTTTTCTGTTTGTCTGAGCAGTCTGTCCCAGTTTAAAGCCCTTCTTTGCTTTAAAGGTCGTGGCCGCCCTCCTACAGAACCTTTGCCAGATGGATGGATCATGACATTCCATAACTCGGGCATTCCTGTATATCTGCACAGGGAATCTAGAGTTGTTACCTGGTCTAGACCTTATTTCTTGGGAACAGGAAGCATAAGGGTGAGAGCTGTCAATTACTTAAATACTTACCAAGATCTAAGGATGAGGCATGTTCCTGCAAACAGATGACTCTTTTTCTACTTTAGCAGGCTTCTTTCCAGTGTTAGAATTGAGGTATTTGAAAAGTAAACTCCTCTGTTTCTGAAAATATAATATGATTTTTCTTAGTGTTTTCTTTTTCAGTTCTTGCAGTGAGTTTGGGCAGTTAAAGTGAATTAAATAGTCTTGTTTGGTGCCTTAGTTTAGTTGTTCTAGTGTATGGCTGCAAAATGTGGGGTTTATTCCACCACGTAATAGATCATTTATTTGTAGCTATAAACTAGCCGGAGCTGTGGCTTATGGTCCACATTCTGGAATTAAGCATGTGACATTGAACCCGAGGAATTTGCACAAATTGGATTTAATATCATAGGCTTATACCCCAAGAGAGCTCAATGGATTTTGTGAAAGCATGTAGTATTTATTTAGAGCAAGGTGTCCCTGCCCATGGCTTGGGGTTGGAACTAGATGATTTTAAGGTCCTTTCCAACCCTGACTGTTCTATGATTCTGTGATTTGCAAGTGATTGAACATAATATAGTTTGGATTTGAAACAGCAAACCTACTTTGAAGGTTAGTATTAGAGTTACACACTGCCAAGACAACATAGGAATGGATGTACCCAGACCTTGAGTAGAATAAGGTTGCTGACCAAAGAGAAGCTTGAGCATAGAATAAGTAAAAGTAACTTCCATCTTGATAACATATTTTGGTTTTGAGTGTTGCTTTTGGTGACCTTGAGGTACTGAAACCCCCTGTATTTTATATTTGCAGAAACATGATCCTCCCCTTACTAGCATTCCCTGCTTTCACTACAAAAAAATGAAGGAAAATGAGGAAAGGGAACAAAACAATGACATAACCCCAAATGGAGAAGTATCACCTGTAAAGCACCTAGATAAATCTTCAGAACTGGACTGCCAAACAGAAGAACCAGATTCCACTGCTGCTGACTCTGGGCCTTTAGATGAGAAAGACCCCACAGGGGGAGATGCAGCACAAGGAGCCTTAGGACAAGTTAAGGCCAAAGTTGAAGTATGTAAAGATGAATCTGTAGGTATGTATGGAAAGTAGAGTCTTTTCTTGGCTGAAGCTGGGGTAATGGCATTTAGGATGCATATGCTTTATTCCAGACTTGGCAACTGAATAATACCTTGCCTGAGATCAAGTGGTCAGTTGTCTTTCTGCATGGTTTTTTGTATGCAGAGATCTGGAAAAATAGATCCAGTATTAGAAATAAAGTTTGATTTTTAACAGCAAGAGAAACAGTGGAGGCTTTTGCTGAGAGTCCACATGCAAATGGTTTGCACACAAAAATGTGAAAATTTAGGAAGTTCAGTCCTATAGACTTTGTCTTGGTTTAAGAACCAGTTAAATCAATGTGTACATATGAATTGGTGTTGTCAAGAGTGTTTGACTTCTTTATGTAGGCTGTTCTATGCAGTCTATACTGGCTGAATTATATCTATTTTCAGTATGATCTCTTAAGGTAAATGGTGCAGTTGTGCAAATAAGCAAATACAGTTTAAATCTAGCAGAGGAAGTTATGTAAATATAATTGAACTCATGCAAAGGGGGGTGTTGCTTCATTATTGTATTTGTGCAAGTCTGATAGCTTTTACACAAAAAGCTGCCTAAAGAAGTCATGCTAAAATCACAGCCAAACTTTCAGAGGAACCGGGAGAGAAAGCTCATGTGCCGCTTACCACAAACTACTACATACCTGAGAGTACCATCCAAGTTAACATACTGCTGCTGAGAGTATTGATATGATTGTAGTCTGCCACTTACCTTTGTAGTATTCAGACATAATACTTGTTATGTCTGTCCTTGTTCAGTCTAAAACATGCCAAAAGATTAGAAAAGAAAAACTCAGTGTTTAGCAGCAAAACTCAGTTATTTTCTACATGAAGTTCATCTGTCTGTCTCTCTCTCTAAATAGGATCAGTTCTGTGTTACTGAGAACAAAATACTGAGTGCTCAAGTATAAGTGTGACTTGCATGTGGAGTGCCTTGTGGAAGGAAACAATACCAGCAGCTTGCTTTTGTTTGCTTACATCTTGGGATGCTGCTCTTTACTTTTGCTGATTACATCTGCAAAGATATCCTATAAAGGACAAGCAGCTGTACTTCGGGGGGGACGACGACAGTGTTTTAGTACTCTGTATGTGAAGATGAATGTGTTAAATCCTGCATAGAGGCCAGAGGTTACTCATGGAATGTCATGTAGCATTTTATGGCAGCTGTAGTCAGGTCAGGCTTCAGGAAACTGAGTCTAATAAGGTTACTACTGTGACTGCTTGCTGTATGCCTTGCTTCAGGTCCTGAGGTGAATAGGTGATGAAACAGAGCAATTACTGGTGTTTCATTACAAATTGTGCTGGGTATTACACTAGTTATGGCTTAGTAAAATCTTCAAGTGACAGAATAAAATGCTCCCCCTCCCCATTTTCTAGTTTCCAGAAATGTTTTGCACTTGACCCAGTAACAGGAGAACTTGTAATTAGTTTTGTTAGTATAAGAGAGCATCTTAACCCTGAGTATGTTACTTTTGCTCCCAGTCTAAAAAAGTAATGATAACATGTTTAAAACAGTGGAAGTAGTGAACTTAATGCTTGCTAAGTGGTAAAACAGAGAGTAACTCGCTTGTGCCTCTTAGATCTGGAAGATTTTAGACGCTATCTTGAAAAGCGTTTTGACTTTGAACAAGTTACTGTAAAAAAGTTCAGAACCTGGGCTGAGAGACGGCAATTCAACCGTGAGATGAAGCGGAAACAGGCAGAATCCGAGCGGCCCATTCTGCCTGCCAACCAGAAACTCATTACCTTGTCTGTGCAAGATGCACCTACAAAGAAAGGTTAGTTTGTCTACCTGTACTTAAAATAGTCTCTATCAGAGACTAATTGCAGTTCTAAGCTTGACTGAAAAGAAAACCCCTGTCATTAGTCCACTTTCTTGTCCTAGAATTCTGTGTGCTTAAATGACACTACATCGTGAAAGGAAGAATACTGTCAAAACATACTTACTAATAAAAAGAATAATTTCTAAATGAAAGGATTTGTATTTAAGGTTGCTGTCCTGGTAACTGGTTACTACCTTCAGCTACTTGTTACTTTTGGTTGTTACTGAAAATCCTCCTGTCTAGTCACGCAATGCTACTGTCTTCCCAGTTCTGTACCTGCTTTAACTGATCCCACATTATGGACTGGTTAAAATGCCAGATTGATCCAGATTAAATCCTGCACTTAAAAATTTAAAGCAGTCTGGCAGATACAGTTAATGAACTGTGTGTGCAGTTGCATCCTGTGGCATGAGGAGTGGCACTTACCCCTTGGAGCTATGATTTATTTATTTACTTGTAATAGAAATTGTCTTTTAAAGACTGGAACCACTGAGCTCTTTTCCCTCCCTCTATTTTTATTTTTATTTTTGTTTTTGTTTTTTGTAGAATTTGTCATTAATCCCAATGGGAAATCTGAAGTTTGCATACTGCATGAATATATGCAACGAGTCCTAAAGGTTCGCCCTGTTTACAATTTCTTTGAATGTGGTAAGTCTGTTACATTTTGTAATGGACCATGTGCTGTTTTGAAGGGCTTAACTCATGCTTGGGTATGTTACGCAAACAAACCAACAAATAAGCAAACCCAGTAATCAAAAGAATGGACATTTCTCCTAGGGAATGTCTTGAACAACGTCTGTTGTGAGTCAGACTCTAGCTAGGAAGCATCTTCTGTATCTCCTACATGACTTAAGAATAAGAGTGGTCTTGCATTTAAAATAACAACAGGGGGTTTTGCTTGGAAAACTTATGCCTTAGTGAAAATGATCCATGTGAGATGCCGGGAGGGAATGTATGTTTGTAGGCTTTAAACAGCTGTAATTTTATTCTGTGCTGGTGGTGTGAGAGGTGTGGTAGTTCCTGAGTTAGGCTCTGCTGAGACCATGTAAGTGATACCAGTGCTGAGAAAAACAAAAACTGAGGGAGAATTTAATTTTAGGTAAGTACTGGGGGGGATGCACTTTGTTTAATAAAGAATCTGAATACATGTGGCATGTGTAACTGGAATGAAATTAATGTTGGATTTTTTTTCTGTAAATTCCAGCCAGATTGCCTTACCTAGCTGCATCTGAGATTGCTTTACAAAGTGGTATAGAACATGTTCCTTGTATTCTGTCTTTTGATGATTTTTGGGGAGATACAACAAGGCTAAAAAATTACACCCTTTTCAGCAATGGGCTTGAAAGGATTAAGTCCTGTAGTGATGATCCAAAGAATTACAAGTCAGGCATCTTAGTTCAGTGTGGAATCTATTCCAGATTATTATTCATATTATTTATATTCAGTAATTATTCAGAATTATGTTATTCCTATTGCTGTGCATTACATAATGTAACTGAATTTTCAATACCAGAATGTGTAGCTGTTTTATTTACACTGTGATGCAGAACACTTTGGAATTAACATTTGAATTCTGGCAGATTACAAATGATCTCTTAAAATGTTAAAGTTCTTCACTTGGAAGAATGAATTCAGGGTAGCAAGTCTCTGTTAATGGAAAACTCTGTTTTTCATATACTGGAGTAAGCAATTCTTCTGTCTTTCTGAAGAGTAAAAATTTCCATCCCTCTTGAAGTTGAAATGAAGAAGGAAAACTAATCTTGAGAGAGAAGATATTTCATGTTCATGATGAGTGTTTTACATTGGGAGTTCTGAAAAGCTTTCTTTTTCTTTCCTCCTCCATTTCCAGAGAACCCAAGTGAACCTTTTGGAGCCTCAGTGATAATTGATGGAGTTACTTACGGGGCAGGAACTGCCAGCAGCAAAAAACTTGCCAAGAATAAAGCTGGTAACGTTTTTCCTTTCTTAATACCACCTGCTGAATTGTTTATCTGTTTTCATTTCTGCTTTGCAGATGACACATTTGCAATCACAAGTAGGAATCATAGTCAAAGAAGGCCTCTTCTGGGTAGAAGGGATAAATACTGTGGGAGGAACTTTTCTGACAACCCTGGGTTCAACAGTGTACTAGGATAGAAAATGATGAAGAAAGTTGAGATGTTACTTGTAAACTGTTGATGTGTGCTAAGTAGCCGTAAGAGCATCTATCTCTAATGATGAAACCAATAAGAACGTGTTGGGAGTTCTATAGTTATACTGTCACCTGCAATATAAACACCCAGTGTATGGATTTAAGCAAAATGTAAATCTTTGTCCTTTAAAAACAAACCAAAAAATCCATCAAGCTTTTGGATGTTGTGGTTCTCTTTCTGGTAATAAAACAACTGCATTGAACTATGTGATTATTGATTTCCAAGTGCTTTTCTTCATTAATCGGTTCTAATTGTGTAGATCTGTAATAAATATGTAAGTAATAAAGATCTAGGCGAGAATGTGTCTTGACACTTTAGAAGTTCTTACTGATCTCCAGATTTAAATGTCTTTTTTAGGATCAAGAGAAAATAACTTCTCAAAATGTAAAGATGTATAATACACCTGTGGTACTTTCTGCACTTGTGAAATGTCAGTGTAGCTGAATCACCCAAAGCCAGGCCAGAATTGTTTGTGCACAAGAAAAAAGGTATTTTGCTGTGAAAATTTAGGCAAATTCTGGGTGTGTTTTTTGTCCAATACCAGGATTCTGAGTGCCCGGGTGATACAGTGCTAGGATTTGCCTGTAACAAGTAATGGATGATAACAACTCTCTAATTTTAGGTCCTATGGCTCTACATCACTTTTAAAATGAGATTTAATTGTATTTTTTTTTCCTTTCGTAGGCATTTGCAAAAAAGAAGTTTCTTGGTTTAATTAGTTGTAAGACTTTTATTATCAACTTGAAAAAGTAGATTTTTTTCCCCTTATAAAGTGCAGGTGAATATACTCCTTAGAAAAAGATGCCAGTCTTATCTGTTAAAGTTGTTTTCTAACAGAAGTGGATATTTCTAGGAGAGATGTGAGGATTGTTTAAAGAGTGTTTCATTCTGCTGTTGCTCTTTCCAATCATGGTTTAAAATAAATGTAATCAAGATGTTCAATCACTTTCTGCAGCTCGAGCTACACTGGAAATCCTTATTCCTGACTTTGTTAAACAGACCTCTGAGGAGAAGCCCAAAGACAGTGAAGAACTTGAGGTACTGAACTCTGGCTTGCTGGCTGTCATTGCTGGGGTTGCTTTTTAAAACATTACACCTTCAATGTTAGAAATAATAATGAAAATTCATAACATTGTTTTCTCAGTCAGATGGAAAGGTGAAATTCTTCCTTTATAGCAAAATCTATGGCCATGACAGTGCTTTTTTTTTAAAGCTGTATTGTATATCCTGGACATTAAGAAAACAAACAATTTTTCCTATGGTTTTAAAAGAACACCCATTGGAACACTGTGTATTTTATGTTTTCTTTCATTATAAACCACAGCATTTTGGTAAGTAGGATTTCATAACTAGCTAAAATAAGTAAAATGTCCTCAGGGTATGTCCTGGTTTAAACCAGCACAGGAAGAAAAAAGGATAAAGAATTTTGAAGACTGTCATTTTTATGTCCATCTTGTAGAATGTAAAATTGGAATGATTTAAATTTGTGCCTGCAAATATATATAAATGCGTCAGTTTTAATGTTGGTAAATAGCTTCACTATGGATTTAGAAATACTTTTTCAAGTATTAAGTGGAGAGTAACAGGATTTGTTCAGTGTTGAAAAGGAGAAGTAATGGTTAAGAACAGTACTAAGGTCATTTGTGCAAAAGAGCAGTAACACTTTTCAATTCCTTCATAGTATTTTAACCATATCAGTATTGAGGACTCACGGGTATATGAACTCACCAGTAAAGCTGGACTGTTGTCTCCATATCAGATTCTCCATGAGTGCCTTAAAAGGTAAGGCTCCAAAGGAAGGAGCAAATATTGCTGTGTACAGGTATTTGGGTCAGGGTACATTGTTTGCTTGGTTGTGGGTAGGATGTCTGTGGGCTGGCCAAGCTCTCTGCTCTCACACTGGCTGTAAGGGATATGGTGTGGGCAGAGCTTGTTAATGCTGTGTCTTCCTTTAATTTGCATTTGCTGTTTACACCTCTCATCTTCTGAGATTAGGATTTAGTTGTGGGGCACAGAAGTATATTTGGGGTTTGTTTATACAGACTTACTTTTCCATTCAAGTTAAGTTACTGATCTAAACCTGAACTCTCTATTAATTAACATCTACAAATTTATTATTAATGTAACTAATTCGGTTGCAATGACTGTCAATGACAGCTGCAACCACTTCAGTTGGGTTTAGTTTTATTTAGTATATGATACTGATTTTGTTTGTGCTTAAGAAACCACGGAATGGGTGACACAACCATAAAGTTTGAAGTGATTCCTGGTAAAAATCAGAAGAGTGAATATGTCATGACTTGTGGCAAGCACACGGTGCGAGGCTGGTGTAAGTACAGTACTTAGTGTGACCTCTGATAATATCTTCATTTTTTCCTGCTCTCATCTATTGTGCATTTCGTAGGTGCTTTTTCAGCTGTCTGGCTTGCTATATGCTTCTTTTACTCTTCTCTGATATCTCAATTTGGAGTAACACAAGTAAATATTGGTGTGCACCTGGTACTGACATTTTAATTATTATTCTTACAGGCAAAAACAAGAGAGTGGGAAAACAACTAGCTTCTCAGAAAATCCTACAGCTACTGCATCCACATGTGAAGAATTGGGGCTCTCTCTTGCGTATGTATGGGAGAGAGAACAGCAAGATGGTTAAACAGGTGAACATGATTTTGTTTGGTTGTAACCTACCTTGAGTTTGTGGGTTTGCTTTTGGACTTTTCAGTTTTAAATTTAGTTACCATAAAGTTTAAATGGTACCTGTTTTGGCATAATAGTGTTGCTCCCTATCAAGGTAAAGGTACTGTATGCATCTGAGCAGGTCTCAGTCCTTCTGAATTGATTCTCATGCCTTGCTACTGCCAGAACATAAGTGTTTTCATCAACAATAGTAATTGTGTTAATCTTGAATCTTCCATGTCAGAATTCTATAACCTAGTTAATATTTAACTAACTCATGGAAATACCTGTTATTACTTAAGGAAGTACAGCTATCACAGGTTAAACTTCTGCTCCACTTACTTTTTTTCATCATGAAAGCTCACCTGTTGCTGCTTTTGGTTCTGTTGAATAGGAAACCTCTGATAAAAGTGTGATAGAGCTTCAGCAGTATGCCAAAAAGAACAAGCCAAATCTGCACATCCTGAACAAGTTGCAGGAAGAAATGAAAAAACTGGCACAGGAAAGAGTGAGTATTTGCTTTTGTGTGTGCTCTTGAAGAAATACATTTAATTTTGTATTTATTGAAGAATGCAATGGGTCAGACTTGCCAACGACCAGAACTTCTGCTTGTTTAGACTGTATGTCACATAGAGCTGTTCAGAACTCTGGGGGGAGGGCAGGAGGGCTACTTTTAGAGATATTTTCATCCTGTCTTTTAAACTGTCTTATAACTTCATTTTACCTACTTCATTGTATTTATATTTAACATTAGAACAAGTTAACCTTTCACAACCATTGAGACAAGTTTGGCTAAAATTACTCAAACTTTTATAACAGTTTATGATTATATTCTCTTTATGACTGTGGTGGGGTTTATTTCACCTTCTTTTAGGAGGAAACCCGAAAGAAACCCAAGATGACAATAGTGGAGTCTGCTCAGCCTGCTAGTGAACCTCTCTGTACTGTTGATGTCTAATGAGAAAACTTACAAGTGGGGAGCAATAACAAATGGAGGAACTAGATTTTCAACAATTATTTAAAAATTGTTTGCTGCAGAATGCAAGATAACTTTTAAAATCCGAGCTGCTTCAGTTATGCATTGTTCTTTTTGCATCATCAGGGCAATATTACTTCTTCCTATTTTATTTTCTTTTTTTTTCCTTGTTTTAATACCTCTGATACATGTACGTTTAAAGGATTGATCATAAAGATCTCTACTTGTGCAAATGCACAGAGGACAGGCATGTTCACACAGGATGAAATCAATCAAGCACTTTTTCCTGCAAAGCCATCCATGCTGTTTGAAGTGGATGTGTTTTTTAAGGATGAAATTCAGAATATCTATGTACAGGTTGAAGCTGATATTATATATATATACACACATTCATATATATGTATATATAAAAGAAATATATGTACACCTTCTTGTATGAACATGCCTAAAAGTATTTTTGTGAAAAGTTTTGTTGCATTTCAGCACATAATAATATGCACTGATAAGACACTTTGGTGACAAATACATGAAAGTGATGAGCAATGTTCCTAATGCCATAGGATTAGGCCAGTAATGCTGTTTCTTTCTGGTTTGTTTTTTGTCTCCTGCCAGGCTTAGTTATCTGAGATCACAGTATGCAGACTTTTTATTACTTGAACAGAACAAGTATACCTGGTAGTGTTAAAAGCAACAGGCTGGATATCCAAAATTACTGGGGTTTAGCTGTGTTAGTTTACAGACCAGTTGAAAGGGGGGAAAATATGGCCCTATTTATTTGATGAAAATAAGAACTGTAATTTGGAAGGCTGTTTTCAAAGCTTGGAGCCAAAACGCAGCTGATGGTGGTTGACAGTCTGAAAATATTTTGCCAATGATAGGTTTAAAGACTTTCCGCTTCCTTCTCCCAGCAATAAAACAACTTCTCATTTGTTTGGTGTCAGAATCCATCAGACTTGATCAACTAAGTCTTAACTAGCACCATGAAAGCAAAGCATTAAAAAACCACAACCCTAAGAAACCTGAAGTAACTGCAGCAAGTTAGGGGGTTTTAAGAATGTTTGGTTTTACTTTTTTAATTACACTTTTAGTTATTAAAGAAAAAGTGTTAACTTCAGCAATGAAAATTAGAATGTAGATTTGGCATATGACATAGAGTAATGAGTAGAATGAGACCATGACAGGTCATACTGATAAGTAAGAAAATCACAAATATGCAACTACTATTAAATACAATCTTGGAAACCAGGCAGTACTCACGATGTCATCTGAGGCTTTCAGTGAAGCACAGAAGGAACTGTTGAGGCTGTAGTGAAAGCACTGGGCTGTGGGTTTCATTCTTCCTATGAGGATCTTTACTGGGTGGTTGCAGTAACTCTTCTCTTAGAACCATTTCTGTGGGTTCTTTGCTTTGTTCCTAAGGAAGAGAGTGAAAACCAAGGTGGTGGTAGGGCTTCGGGGGGTGGCCAAGATTTGTACTGCTGCATTTCATCCTCCTCTTAGGAGAGGGATTGCTCAATTATTTACAATTGCTGTAGCTCCTGGTACGTACCCGGACAGTGATCTGGGGGCTAGAGGGTAGGGGGTTGTTTGGGGTTTTGGTTGGTTTTGTTTTTACCATGTTACATAGAGTGCTGCAGTATGAACTTAGTGCCTACTGGATTTTAACAATATTGGCATCAGTATTGTAAGACCTCCTTTTATTATCACCTGTTATTTTGGAAATACGTAGATTCTAATTTATAGCTTTAGTATTAGATAATGCCGCATAGAATGTTTGAAGCTAAACAGGAGGAATCTTGGAGTCTTACCCATTTCTGTGTTTGAGTGATGTGCTTGGAGGTCTCTGCAAATAGGAATTCACTCATTTTATATTATTATATTTAGCTTTTCAGTTTCACAAGTTGTAATCCTGCTGTGACAGGATACGGGTAGTTGGAAGACTATACATAAACTATTATTTAAAGAAGTGGCCTATCTAAAAAGACAAAAGCAAAAAAACACTGCCTCTGCTTTTTTTTGTATAGCTTTAATATATCTCCATCTTCTGAAGGGTATATAATATTGGTGCAGTAGTGACAAGCAGTGATTACTGTTTGTCTGGTTTTAGTTTGGTTTTTTTGTTTTCTTTTAATAAAGACAGGGCTTCTATCTCCTATGCCTAATCATATACTACTCTTTTAGGTAGGTTTTACTTCAGCGTATGTGTTTTCAGCAGAAAAATCTGTACTTGGATGGCACTGTAAAAGACAAATCACCCTTGTAGATCTCTTTTATTTTTCTGGTACCAGAATGTCAATACATTTGCAGGTCACCTGCAGAATATACATAGATGCCTCGCTTACAAATTTGTTTTCATTATTTTTAAGAGGATTGCTGTATTACCTCAGTCTGCCACTATCAGAATCACAAGGTGACCATTGCCCTTAATGAAAACATCCAGAGATTTCATTGTGAACCAAAGCCTAGAACGTATATTATGCATTCTAAACAAAAACAAACAAAAAAAGATGGTATTAGACCTTGCTGCAGCCTTTAACTGGAGAGATGTCCAGAAAATAGCGCAATAACTGCTGGAACAAACAACTTAACTGCTGTTTATGTCATTGTGAAGTATTCTTGTGTTTTAATGTTTACTATTGTTTGGAGTGTAACAGTCTTGCATTTGCACATAAGCACGAGCTGCTGTGATAGAGGATAGATCATTGCATTGACTTCAGCTTCTGCATGAACACTTACAGTGTGATTCAAGATGTATCCTGAACTTGTTGTGTAACTCTTGTGTGTTTTCTAGGTAATCGGCTGTAAAGGTTTAGATCTTGACTGTACGAATGCATAAAACAACTGCTGCTTTTGTCACTGATCTTTGTTATTTATCCCTTCTATAGCCCGAGGAGGATGGATATTTTTATAGGGATGGAGTGTATTTTTAAGAACTGTTCCATCTCTTTGGGACTTGGACAGTTTGTGCTTTGCATATTATGTGCTTCTTGACAAAAGTGTGGTATATTGACTTTAAGGATTAGTGTGCATTCAAATCTTTATGGTACTGATGGAAAACTTACTGTGACTTCCAGTTAATAGTCAGATGCTACCTATTTAAACATCAGGCATCCAGCTCTTTCTTCCATATTTATTAAACAAAAGTGATGAAGTAGTTGGGTACTCAGAAGTTTGGAAAGATTATTATGCATAAACTTAACTGTTGTATGTAACCTTCCACTTTCCTGTGATGCTGTTAGGCTTTATACAAAACTTACATGTAACATCCAAGTATTTAAAAAGCATCATGAAGATCTTATTAACTCTCTAGACTGTACTTTGGTTCGGGAGAAAAATTCAGGGAGCGATAACCTCCTAGCTTTGCCTGGAAAGAAATGTGAAGTGCAAAAAGCCATTCTGTTGTTAACCAAATAAAATCATCAGTTACAGTGTTCTGATGCGTATCTGAGAAAATGAAACAACCACCAACCTGGAATTCATTCTTACTGCCCAAGCAGGTGATGATGGTTGCAGTCTGAGTCGTGCTGGGTGCAGCTGCTTGATGCCCGTGCTGAATTGGTACAACTATAAAGCCTCACTGTCACTGAGCCTCTGCTTGCTTTTTTTTTCTGCACAATCATATAATCCTCTGTGTTTGGTCTTTGAGTACTACATGTGTATTTTTCAGACAATTAGTTTTGAGCAATAAAGTTTGATATTATAAAATGCTCCAGTGTGATCAGTATTACAATAGATTAAGCGTATTTAGAAAAAGGAACTTTTATTCCTTGATCCCTGTACGTATTTTTAAATGGAAATTAAATCTGTTACAGGCTCATTGGTTCTGGAAGTACTGATTTGCTCATTTTTTTCAGTAAGGAAATTCACGTTTACATAGTCAGACATTGCTTGAAATTAAATTAAAACTTAATTGGAATTAGTACTTTTACTTAAACGATACCTGGCTGTAAGTTGTCACTGGTGAGGGCATGCCTGGAGTGAGGTCATCTCGGCTTCACTTGTATGTCTTGGGAAATGATCTAGGAAAACCTTTATTGTAGTATCAGTGACACAGCAGTCTTGGAATAAAACTGATTTCAGCTGTACATTGTAGCATTTTTACTAGAATATGAGTTTGTTGCTTCCTCATGATGATTCAAGTGCAGGATTTATGGAAATCTCAGATTGCTCCATTTTAACTGGCTTTCTCAACAGGCCTGCTGCTGTTGTGACAGATTGAGGGCTGAAAGGAGTTAGTACTGGCAGTTACAGGTTCCTGGGACTAGATCCCTTGCTTTGGGAATTCAAGTACTGTGTTTCCTTGGTTGTCAAGTCCTCCTTACTGCTGTCCTTTAGTTGTTGATATACAGCTGCTATTCACTAACAACACAGTGTGGTGTACTATACTTGCACTGGAAGGGGTGGTGAATTAAAAATCAGCCCAGGCTTCAAATAGTTTTATCTGAATATAGTCATGGCATACTGGATTTGAAGCTGTTTCAAGTGGTTCAAGAGCAAGACCACCAGATGTTACTTCACTCACTTGATTTTTCTCCCTAAGGGCAGGAGGAGAAAAGCAAGATTTGGCTTAACAGTACATGAAATTTAACTGAGATCGGTATGATGAAATAACTTGGAAGCCTTGCAATTACTCTGTTGTGCAGATTTATTACCTGGATGTTACAGAAACAATGGTACTGCAGTTGTTAACAAGCAAAAGTAGTTTCTGTCAAGCCTGTCTCAGGAGTTAAGCTGATTCCCTCTCCTCGAGTGCAGGATTTAAACATACAGAAGTTGCTTGGCTTGCATCAGTGTTTGATGGGTTGGTGCCATCTGACAGCTCAGAGTCATGTCCTGACAATGTGGCTTGAGCAGGTGCTGCTTCAGCAGAGCTCCCGTTTGCATAGTCAGCCCTTTCGAAGAGTATCAGTAGTTCACAGTGCTTGGTCTGAGGGAAGAGATCCACAGCCAGTGCTTTAATGGGGCGGAAGGAGGCTCCTCGCACCCTGTTGGAAGGGGCCCTGCAAAGGCTTGATGGGAACAAAGGGAAGGAAGAACTGTATTAACATTTCAGTATACTGTTTGTAACTGCTACTCCTCCAAGAAAAGTTTTTCTTCCCCAAGCTGCAATTCCATGATGGGGTTATTCACCACCCCTAATATCTCTATTACTTGCAAGTACTGGGCAGTACCGGTCCTGGCTTGCTGTACAGCAGCTCTGTTTCTGGTGAAAGGTGATACGCTTCAGTGAATGCGGCTTCAAACTAAAGTCCAACACCATCTCCCTCCCCAGGAAAGATATATTTTTCTTACCACATTTACTCACTCAATTTAACGCAAGAAATACTCACTCTACAAAGTTATTCATTGCAGCTCTGGGATTGCAGGATACGTAGATAAGCTTCTTCAGGTGTTCAGCTCTTCTAATGGCGAGAATTACCTTGGAATCTAGATGATCAAAACCAAGACAGCCATTTACCGACAAACAGTTCTGTGTGCACCAGACTCACAGAGAAATTCCTGGTGAGACTCCAGCCTGAACAAAACCACTGCAATAACCAGATGTTTCAAGCTATCCCCCAAGCCTCCTGCTTGATTTATTCCACTGATGTTTTCTGAAGTTCACCACCAATCACCATTGAGAACAGACTTAAAAACGTAAGAGAAGATGAACTTACGCAGCCCTGCTCGTGGCGGATCCACAATGGTAATGGGGTTCTGAGGAGCTAATACATTAATCAGGGTAGGAACAATATCTTCGGCCTTCCCACAATGAAATTCAATATTAGTCAGTTCTATTAAAAAAAAAAATAAAATGTTATCAGGGTACTTATCAAAGCATTTTCAGTATCCTCAAACTGGATATGAATTTGGGATGCTTTACAAATACAAAGTGTTTAGTCAGCCCTGCCATCAGTGTAATTTAAACAAGAGCTGGTACTTCAGATCACTTAAACAACAGTAACTTGAGTATCCTCCATTATCTGGACTAAAGCAAAACCCCACAAAAAATAGCTAGTTAATGTTTTATTTATGAGGGCAACTGTGGCTTCAGCTCATTTCTGCACCAAAATCTTTGTTTTCTTTTTGCAGAAAAAGAAGAGCTAACTGTTAGTCAACAGGAAAATTGATCTTGCAGACTAACACAATATTTGTTTTCAAGAGAGAGTAAATGTTTAAAATGGACAAGATTACTATCAACAACATGTAATTCCAAGCTTCTTAGATAAGGTGAAGAGAAGCTAGCAATACAACTACTATACTTCTTAACAAACAAAGATCTTAAGTGGTTTAGCTTAACTAACCATTGATCTGGGCGTTCACTTTGGCGTCCTGTACAGCTTCTTGGCAGATTTCAATTCCGATCACTTTCTTTACTTGCTATAGAATCAAGGGAAAAAAGATTAATCTGTGGTATGTAAATTGAACCATTATTCAGAGCATCACCAGTTAATTAACTACTGTACATGAACAGTGACTAGTACCTGGCCAGAGAACTACTGCCTTGCAGCCAGAAAAAAGGTTGAGAAATGCCTGTGCAAATAAAGGGGGACTTTAAAAACTGAAACTGTGTCATCCGAACCTGCAAGTAAGACTCCAGTTATGTGGGCCTTTTAGGGGGGCAGACTCCATTATATGGTCTAGCAAACTCTACTCTAAAAATGATGTAGGTAAACGTTGGTTATTCATATCCAAAGCTTTCTGAGATAATCCAAACCAATTAAGAAGATAGATTCTAGTAAACTTCAGCTACCCTACAGAACTGTTATTCCCTCTGACTATTGGTTTCAAAATCATTTAGGCAGCTGAACATTACATCATGATTCGGTAAAACAGCTGCAGGCAGTTGAATTAGAAACTAGTTGAAGAAAATTAAGATATAATGTGTTGCATTTGAAGTGCATCAAGTTAAGCACGATTAACAGATGTAGATCTCCAGAAGTAGCTTATAGCCAGGAAGAGAAATTACTCACCTTTGCCAAAGAAATCCCAATGGTTCCTGTACCACAGCAAATGTCAAGCACTGTGCTCTCTTGGCTCAGTTGCGCCCATTCTCTAATGGCAGTGTACAACACTTCTGCAGCTTGCGTGTTTACCTGTGAAATTATGCTTCAGATAGATCTACTTCACAAAGAGTAAAATGTGCACATATATTTTTCTTGTTCTCTAAGAAACAAGTCAACTTGACACATAAGTTAAAATCCCATGTAACTGATCTGGACTAGCACATGCTAAGACATCACCATTCCATTTACAGTCTCTCTCAATTCACTGTGAAAAGTAATGTTTTGTTATCTCTGTTCTAGTAAAAACATGACTTGTCCTGTAGTACCTGAAAAGCAAGTTTGGAAACTAGAGGAGACTGCAAGCAAATTAATTAAGCAAATGCTAAACAATAAAGTGAAGTCTGGACTTTAAAAATACTTCCTCTCCTTGAACAGGAAGTAGGAAAGATTCAAAACCAGGAGAATTTAACTATGTCAATTTTAACCTTGTCATAAGACTGCTTTGAAGTAAATTCTGTAGTTACACATCATGGTTAAGGAAGTAGCATTCTAACCAGTGCCTCTAGAGCAAGTGCATTCTTTGTGTTGAAGAGCAAGCAAAGCACAATGTGGTGTGCGGGAACTAATCTGTACTTGATGGCAGATAACAGAAAATGGATTTTAGCTTCAATGTATTTTTATGCTTCCTTCCTATTTCAGTACTTTCCATTTCAATGATACAGGCCACCTGTTGAGGCTTTGAAGTGTTAGAAGGGTAGAAATAAGTTTTGGAAAACCAATCAAAAATTAGTACTACAAAGACTCCTGAACTCCTTATTGTATGTCCTGTGTACATAGAGGCTGCCATTTAACAGAAGGCAAATGGTACCAAACTACTAAAAAGCAACAAAAAGTTGTCTTCAACATGCCTCCATTATGTTTACATTCATTCACTGTTTTTACAGCTAAACACAATACTCAAAGGTATTTAATTATACCAAATATCTAAAGATTAACTCTCTAGCCATATAATAGTATCCTGTTACCCAGCATTAGCCAAGCTTAAGGGCATTAATGCAAACCCAGTCAAATCAGCAAGCTGTATTGTCCTTACTTGAAAAAATGCATGAGGAGAAATTCTAAATTTTAGGCCAAGAAGTTCTTCATATATGTACTTGTCACCAGCCACATGCTCCAAAGGCAAGTCTTCGAGACTGGGAGACTTTCTGGCAGGAGGAAGGCCCCATGAGGCAAAAGAGAAAGAAAGAGGAAAAAAAAGACAAACATATTTGTCAGAATTTTTACCAAAGCTCTAGTCATCTTAAAAACTGAAATACTACATGCTAAGCAGTAATTTATAGTGGGCCAACATTTATCATATCCTTTTAGAGATGATCTTTTTGGCCATTATCTTCTGACAGTGTACAGTTGTTCCA
This sequence comes from Psittacus erithacus, assembly GCA_009867235.2. Lineage (NCBI taxonomy): Eukaryota > Metazoa > Chordata > Aves > Psittaciformes > Psittacidae > Psittacus > Psittacus erithacus. Next base: position 196,913 of record WYDI02004195.1, on the reverse strand, counting down.
CTGATGTCAACAGTAGGACCTACACTGTCTCTTGATGAAGTGTGAGCCTTGTGCTCTGTGGAAGTGGATGGTGACATCAAACAATCACATGAAATAGGGAAGAAAGGGAGCAGAAGTTACCTGCTGATAATAGTAAATATCCATCTACTCAGTACATTTCTACAGCTTGGCAGCCAGCCACTAGTGGGTTCACCCACTGAAACTTTTGCCTGCCTTTATCCACCCGAGCACTACAGAAGAATGGGAAATTTCAGGGGTCTCTTGTGGAAAAGATAAACAACTGTTCACCAAATTAATAACACTGCTGCCAAGTGAAATAGAAAAAACAGTGGTGTGGAAGTGCCACCTACTTTTCTGTTGTAAACAACAAAACCCCCGCAAAGCAAAGTCAACTCTCTCACCTTTGGCCTTCTTCCACAAAGTAGAGAGAAGTAACACCACTGATCTTCCCCATCCCTTCTGTGAAGTACTTTGCCAGAGAGATTTTCAGGTCAGCCAGCTCTTCTTTACTTAATTTCTAAAGGTTTCATTTGAAAGAAGGAAGAATAATCACCTTAGTGACTTAAAGATATGATTTAGTGTATGCATTCTATATTAATTACTTGTTCATTTCCATGTATCAGATTCATTTAAACAGAAGAGTAGTAACAGAAGGTAAACTCACCATGTAATATTTCCCTTTCACATGCACTATTCATAAAATCAAATTTACGTTATTTTAAAGCTATGTGTCTGGCTGTACATAATACCAACTTAAATACCTGAGGATTAAAATAAACAATTGCCATGATGTGGCCATTCCTGCTGGTACGGACTGTGAGCTGTTTCCAGTGACCTTCATAGGTTTCCGGGCTGTAAACTGAGTAAGGAGTTGACCTGCAATTTTCAGAAGATCAGTTACTTAATAGAGAACTATTTTTTTGCATAACATTCAACAGCTGATTGAAACAAAAGCAGCTCACTATGCAAAGTGATGAAAAATGTTAAGTACAAACAGAGGCTACATTGATTTGTCAAGAAAAGAATGACTTCCACATCTTAATGAAGAAGGAAAAAGAGATTGATAGATAGTCTCTCCCAATGCAAAATAATCTGTCCCTGCTTCTCACTACTCCCTCACCCATTTTAACCCATCCAAAATTACAGACAGGATACAGGCAGCTTCTCACCGCACTCAGAGAATGACCCAGTTTTTTATAATGCCTTCATTGGCTGTGTGCTTCATACCAAGCTCAGACTTTCCATCTTCATAGTTCTTCTGAGCTTCCCATTTTTGAGGATTTAGTTGCTTTTTAAAGAAATGACTCATTTTCCCCAAAATTACTGTTGCTTGAATTTACAACTTTCATTTTATTCCTTGTTGATTCTTCTCTTCATCCAAGGAAACAACTGATGTTTGTTATCCAAATTACTCTTTTAAAAAGCCTTTTTCTGAGTATTTCTTTACAATTAGTGGAAGAAGCTCTCAAATAACAGACACATTTTATTGTAGACTTATACATCTCATTACTTGAGATAAAGCTGTGTTTGGCTGGTACCTGTACCTCCATCTCTGAACAGCTGAGCAAGAGCAAGGGAAAACCTCCCAGTGATGTAAGCACAAGATGTAAGCATCAAAGATCTGCTGAACATTGAGACTGGTACATCTTATGTCATAAAGCTCAGAGCAAACACTAAGCTTGTCATAATATTTAGTTTTAAAGATATTTTTGAGTAAGATATCAAAACCTTTACAGACAAATCATTGTACTTGTGCTCACCTTATGTAGTCTTGGAAAACTTTTACTACTTTTTTGGCAATAGCAGGAATGTGAATAGTATCAAATGGCTCCACTACAGCACATGTACCACCCTTATATTTGCCAAGACGACAACCCACAGTTTTGTCTTCTTGATTTACACCAATCCCAATCAAGAACTCACATTTGTTGCGATATTCAGTCTAGATTTAAAATAAAGTTATGTAAGATATTTACATAGCACTTAACTGTACATGCCAAGTTTTTCCTGAAGCAATTCTCATATGGTTAAATGTATTTGCAAGTGAACATAGGACATTCGGTTCATATGGAAGATACTAATGGATTTTAATATATGAGAACAGCAATAATGAAAAATTACTAGTAAATCTTGCTATTTAAAGAGAAAAATATTGCTTCTGTTGAAGAATGTATCAGCCCAGAATGCAAGCTTCTATGGACAGCATATTAATTTTAAACTTAGAATATCCAGTTAACGTTAACTAACCTTCTGCTTCCTCTAAATATTTCCATAGTATTTATACGAAAGGCAACGTCTGAAATTCATCAGTCATTACAAGATAAAGTCACTCTATATTAAGACTAAATAGATCTAAATTTTAAATTTTAATTTAACCCTAAACTCATTAATCCCCATTTCATACTTTACCGAGGATTACATTACCTGTAATGGTGATGCTTTCACTCCCTCTACTGGGCAACATAGTTTATTATACTTCTGCTTCTGCAGGAACAGCCAAGGTAATAAAGTTCTGTTGTTATTTCCTATTTCCCTGCCCAAATCAGAAAGAAAAATTGTAAAGTACACATTTAGAAAAACTGAGGTTAAGAGTTGCACAAGACATTTTTTTCTTCTTTTTTTTGTACAGGGCATAAAAAGTATCAGATTATCAGATAAAGATTATTTTAACACGCAAACCCCTCAAACTTTACAAGAGCTGTAACTGAAAAAAATCCAGTTAAATATAGCTGTAAAAGTATGTACTAGCACTATTACTGTACCCATGCATGAAAAAATGCCAGCTTTATCTACGTGAGACAAAGGATAAAAGGCATATTTTGATCTACAAAGATCAGGCATAAATATTTGAGGGGGTTTTTAAAGAGAAAATCCTAACAGTGATTTACCATCTCTACTGACTGATCCGCTCTCACACCACTTGACAGTACCAAATTTTTCCAAGGGCACAAACATCCATCCTTCTGCTTAGGCCTATTAAGATCTTTTTAACTTTAGGCCTATTAAGATCTTTAAAAGAATTCCGTCTCATTTAGCAATGTTCTGAGGCTGACCAAGAACAACAAGCTTTGGCAACTGGAACAGTTTTTAGCATTGCAGACTATCTTTAATTTACTTTGTACGGGGATTTGGTTTTTGACCTACCTCTAACTTACTTTAGAGATAGCAATTTGTGCAAATTTAGCTATATCCCATCATTAGGTCATGTCCTGTAAACATGACAGTAGCTTTACAAAGAGGAATTACTTTGTCAGCTTCTGCAGCACTTGTTCGCATTCCTGTTTCTTTCTGGCCAGCTGCTCTTCGTAGGGCACGTTCCACAACGGGGTCACAACATCTGCTATTTGCTTGCTCAGGGGCTCTTCTGCACTGGCTTTGGGCGGAGCTGGACGCTTCACGTCTCCCTGCTCCATCTCCTCTTCCTTCTTCCGTTTCTTGGCGATCGGGTCAGCTTTGGGCTTGGCAAGCCTGACGCTGAGGTGCCGGCTCTTCCACAGCACCCCATGCAGGACTTTCATTGCCTGGTCCCTCTCCTCCTCACTTTTGAACGTTACGAACGCAAACGTCTGTTTCCCGAAAAGCTTTATCTTGTGAGGATTGAGCCCGTATTTGGCAAGGAACTTTTTCACATCGTTAAACCCGATGTATTTGGGAAGGTTTTGTATTTCTAATTTATAGATCTCGGAGGTGAACAAGTCTCCCTTAATGTATCTGTACACGTCGTGACAGGCCGCGGGGCTCTCCGCGGGGTCACTCCCGCCTCCATCTTCCTTGCCCTCCACTTGAGCCCTATCTGTAGCCTCCAGCACAGGAGCCGCGACGCGGTCGGGGTCGCACCGATCGCTGTCCTCCGACATGCTCCCGCCAGCCGCCCAGTACCCACGCCGGCCTCCCCTCAACGCGGGCACCAGATCTACCTTGGCCCCACGGTGCAGCCCCCCAGCATCCGCGCCGCCTCCCCTCACCGCGGGCACCAGGTCAACCCCGGCCCGCGCAGCCCTCACGCTTCCTCACGCCGGACTCCTGGGGGCGGGGCTGTGGCGTCACCCACAGACCGTTGCAAACGGAACGGGAAAGAAACGTCTTTATTCCCGTTTCTAACGCCTGCCACTCAGCGCTGCCGCCGCTCGCGTGCGGGTCAGCCGCGTCGCTTGAGAAAGAATACAGACGCTTAAAAAGCGACTGAAGAACTGCCCCGTCTGTCACGCACGCGGGCGCCATCTTGGGTCGGGACGCGGGGCGGCCGTCGCCATGCCGCGAGGGCTGATGGGAAGCGCCTCGGGAGCGGGACGACAAAAACAACGCTTTGCCGGGGGCAGGAGGGGCCCCGGCCGGGGATTGGCGCCGCTGGACGGGGCTGAGGGCAAGGCCGGGGCAGGCGCGACCGGTGTTCTCCCCGCTCCTCGGCCCACAGCAGCCACGGCGCGCCGGGGGCGGGCCCGCAGCGCGGCGCTGAGGGGAAAGTGGGTGTTTCCCATCGGGCCTTGCGGCAGCAGCGGCGCGGGCTGCGGGAATGAGGTAAAGGCGGGAGGGGCGGGGGCGCGCGGCAGGAAGCTCGGCGGCCAGGCGGCAACGGCGAGCGGAGCGCGGCGAGCTCGGCCCCATGGCGGACACCAAGGTGAGGGCGATGGGTGTGCTCCGGCGGGCAGGGGAGTCGGGTGCCTTAGTGGGAAGACCTGGAGTTGAGGGGGGATGCCGGCGGGGGAAAAGGGGAGGCAGCGCGGGCCACGGTGGTGAGGGAGAGTAACGGAAACAGGTGGGGCCCGGTCGGAGACGGAGGGCCGGGGAGAGGGCCTGAGGGCTGGCCGGGGCGTGAAGCGGCCCACAGGAGCCGGAGGACTTAGGCGGGCAGGGGACCGGAGGTCAAGCGATGCCCGGGGCTGGGAAGGACGGGTTCTGGGCCTTGCCGGAAGGAGGGAGCGCGCCGCCGCGTCCCGCCAGGCTCGGCTCGCTGTGGGCGCCCG